>KZ308652.1:345779-376190 GCA_000376725.2 Ladona fulva
GGCTCTTATATTGAAAGCATCGTAGGGTTACATTTTTAAATCATTAGACTGATAACCAATGAACTTAAAAATTAAGAAACGTACTCACCTATTTATAAAATAATTTTAAATTCATTAAAAATTTTAAACTCTAGTTATATTACAGAATGATAACTTTTATGTTTATTTATGTCGATTGAAATCCCATCGTAAACGCCGCGTCGTGTTATCCTGAGAAATTTGCTATATTTTCACTACGGGCCATAAAATATTTACGCGTTGTTTCGCGTTTAACGAATGTTCATTGGAAGTTATAGGAGACGGTTCGAACCGAGGCTGTACTTCACGTTAACTGATATTTCGAGTATCAATGTTGATAATTTTCTCCCGTCCGCGTATCATCAACGCGATTTTTTAAGAATTTTTATCATTACAATATTTTATCAATCCGCGTACATTGTTATTAAAAAAAATAACCTGCCTAATGAAAAAGTAATAAAAACCAGGAGAGTAACCAACGCTTTGTATGTACTCATAACTAGAGTCGCTTCCAATTAATTCGATCGCGGAAGGTTCTAGGTCAGGGTATGTGGCACTCGACCGCGTAAGAAAGTCGTGTTTGAAATTATTAGGCCGCACTTGAGTGCTGTATTGTCATCATTCAAATATTTTAACAACGGAATTGTACGGAGGAAAGATAATTTAATTGCCATAAAAATCCAGACGGATTATTTTCTATCTTATTTTCACTTGAAGTAACAAACGAGATCTGGAAACGAAATCATTTAAATGCGTGCATTTTTTCAGGAGACGAAAAAGGCAGCCTCTCTATCGTCATGCGTAGGTATGGTTGAAAGCAATTGAAATCCTAATTTATCATTTCTTTGATTCGAATTTCAATTGTCAAGTATTAAATACGTTCCTTTGAAGGAAATTCCTCTTTGAGTTTTTATTCAGAAAAATTAGAGACAGTTCCGTGTGAATTCGCCAGCTAACACCCTCTTCTGTTTCTTCGACCTAGCTGCTGAAAGAAGCGGACGTGACCTCTCTAAGTACTCTTGCTGAGAATCAAGCCAGTCTCCGAATTCACTAGTCTGGGTCTCTTGTTGTGAAGTATCCTCGGGGGACTTCGATTCAGTTGGAGCGAAACTGGCGGACCTCAAGTAAGTACTTCTCACCTTTATTATTTTTTTTCTTCGTTTTTCGTAATTTTCGGAGATATTTTATCAGATTTTTTTTTACTTATCCAGACATTTTTCTTTCCTTTTCGGATCTCCGAAAGAAGGAAATGGAAAACTGTTACCCTTTATATTCCTTTCATCTTTATCGTGGTTGTAACCACGGCTGTTGAAATGGAATTATTTAAGCCACCGATCTAAGGCACGAATATATACTAAATATTACCACATGCATAATATCATTCACAAATATATTGAAATATTTATGAGAGGAAACGAATAGCATCAATTAGATCATCTTTCAGTCATGCACTTAAATCTGTCTAAAAGAGTCGGAGTCTGTAAGTTTTATCCAACTCTGACTCCATGCAAAATCAGACTCCACGATTCCGACTTCTCAGCCCTAGTTGTAACAACCTTCGATTTTAACAGTTTCGAGTAAATGTGCAATTTCTGGTTTTTGGATATGCCATAAGTTTGCCTTCTTGTGGACACGGAGAAGTTAGACCCATACATACTACTAAGTACCACATACTATACGTAGAAAATTGTATTTTTTAAATTGCGCAATTTCTCTGTACCACCTTGCTCTTATCACATCTTACGATCGACTCCCGAGAAGATTTCAATGCAGCCAACTCAAAGCCAAACAGGGAATCGAGTCTCGATTATCCTGGAAAAAGAGGGGAGAGAACGGACGAATCGTCCGAAAACACGTCTAAACTTTCATTTCTTGCAATGCTCTTAATTCACGTGAATAATAATTTATCATTATTTGCGAATATATTTCATTACTTTCGATTGTTCGCGGTCTCATTATGAGTTCTCTTCACCCGACCGCAGATCTTTAAGCAGCAAAGGCACTGTAGTTTTATTTCCATTGCTCCTTAGAAAAGGTCATACGTAAGTCCTACTTGTACAAGAATGTGGAATTGTGTTTGAATTTTTTAACAGCGGAAAATATCGGCTAAGGGTAGAAAGGAATGCATGAATGTCCGAAAACGGATAATACGCCCACGGATAATCGATTGTTTACTGTATTTCGTTCTTAACTTCTGATAATTTGATTAATTAGTTAGCTCTGCTGTTTCATCCAAAGCGATGTTGGCTTTAAGATAAAAGAACGGTAAAGCAAGGCGGATGTCATGCAGAACTCAGTATTCACGAGAAATTGCTTTCTTTCAGCAACCCCTCATGGTTTTTTAGTACTCGTGGGCAGTGAATGTCCGAACGTCTCGATGGCAGAGTAGCTGCCGTGGGTTGTCTTGTAATCTACTTTTAGTTAGCCCCTTTCTCGCCGACCCGACTTAACCGATATGAACACCTATAGATGTAAAATTTTATATCATGAATTATAACAATATAAGGTTACTATGAAACATTATCATTCATTTCGATTTCAGTGATATGACACGCTGGTAGGAATCAAGGACAAAAAACTTACGGTTTGCACCTGCTCACGGGCGTGGTTAGTGATTCACACGGCCTGACCTACTAGCCAGTGGTTCATTTCAGGGTTTTCTGTGAAAAAATTGTCTATTTGGATGGGTTGGACGATATTTATGCTTAGTAATTTAACTCTTGAGTTCGTGAGGGAATTACAACATCCATGTATTATCCATAAAACTAGAAAATCAACCTTCCAGGAGAGTTGCAGAGGTAACGTTCAGTTGACCCATTTTTGGTCTATTTTACGGCTATACAAACCACTTCGAAAGTTTCGTAGGATAAGGGTTGTGCTACGTATAAACTAGAAACATGTATTTTGAGATTATTCTTGTTTCCTCTCAATTCTTAGTTATCACTCCCATAAAAGAACAACCAATGTTTGTATTTTAAAAGGATACTTCTATCTTCATAACATTACAATATAACCACGAGAAAAATATGCTTGTATTCTAAACTTCAACAAATCATAATCAAACTCAGAATAGTGTTGCATAGCGTTAGGTGAGTTGCAAAGTCTGACATTTCATCATAGTACCAGTGATAGGATAGTGAAATTGCGGTGTACATGAACTCCATTCATTCGAAAAATAGTTTGAAAGAAGCGTTTGCCCAAAAGGATTGTTACTTGATTTTGTTTTCTCTGAAGAATTCGGGAACGGTTATGAAAATTTATAGAGATAGCGAGAAAATTTGGCGATATTATACTCACCACTACACGATATCGGCACCTTGCAAGGAATAGCTGTATTCGTAAATGTAGACTGTATTCTATGATACTCATAAGATTTGATAGGACTATGCTTATAAACTGAACACCTATTATTTTACGCCCCGATTCTATCCTGTGTATTAGAGTAACGTATTCAGGCAACTACAGTGAAAATCGTACAACATGAAATATCGGTTAACATGAAGTTCAACATCTACCATCTCCTTTAACTTTAAATGTATGAGTATAATAACCTGTTTAAGAGCGAAACAACGTTTAACACGAACATATTGTGTTGGTCTCAGGGAAGTTATTCCCGCAAAATCCTTCGGATAAAAGAAATGGCTTATAGAATTAAATTTCCCAAGAAATAACCTATACTTTTTCCCAAAAAAGTTATATCGTATTCCTTATAATTAAATTTCTTAATTCAGTGGTTAAAGCATTGATTTAATACATGTAAAATTATTAATATAAGTCAAGATAAATACTCCTGCCAGTGGAACTCAAAGCGTTACCAAGGAATTCAGTTAACATGAAATTTGGTTAACTCGAAATGTATAATAGATTGGTGTCCTACATTTAGTGTTAACCGATTTCCACTACAGTTTATGTCGCACGATATGCACGGTCGTGTGATATGTTTATGTTGCGTAGTAACCAGACTCTGTGTGAGATATCAACGGAAGAAAAATTACACCTTTTTTTTTGCATCTAAACACTTCCTCCTTCATTCATACATTGTAACACTTTGACAGTGAATCAGTTGATGCACCAACAAGCAGCTTTCCATACGGTAGGAGTAATAGTTACACTTAATACTATACTATGCATAAGATATATTATAATTTGTCTAAAACATAAACTACTATAACACATTCCTCTTATATAGATTATTATTATATTAGCTAGCGAAATGTCTTTATAAATACAGGTTGCTTGATTTGATTATACATTTTTGGCTTTCATGTACAATGTAACAGACACGTGACATTTCATTCAATCTTCTGAAGATTAATCATGGATGATGTCATGATTAATCGCTTTCATCATCAACTAACCAAAAGAGCTAATAGTAATTAATTACGATAATGCGGGTAAGCATTCGAGTACACGAGTAAATATTCGAATTATAACGAAGTAAAGCATCCGCGAAGGATTTACTCGCATCTCAGGCACAAAAAGTTCGAAACTGCTCGGCAACGAAGCTCAGTATGCCGGTAAGTATATTGAATCGGTTTCCAATGGATTCTCAGAGGGGAACTTGTATTTAAAACGCTAACTCACCCACCCATCACGTGTCGAGAGGATGTCCTTCTACCAACCACTCAGCTCCCTCTATCGGTATCGACCTTTGAACCCTTTCGGTGACTCCGTGTCATCACTTCGCTTTCGTTTATTTTCGAGGGATGGAAGAACTTTTTAGGAAGCCCACTATTCGGGTCATGGGTTCAGAAAGGAAGGATCGCGTTGGAAAGAATGGCACAGTGTAGCCATGGAGACGGAAGAAAAGAATGGAGAAGGGGAGAGGAAGATATGTGGGTGTTTCCATAGAGATCACATTGCGCAAAGACACTGCCACTCCCGTGCTATTCATACGAAACACATTTTAGCTTGGATAAGCTGCCGTGGATACGATGCTCGGGAATTTGGCGACTCATGCCTTTCTCACTACTCTCCATATACTCTCAATATTGAACTTTCATTATCCCGCGATATTCAACTCCTCTAGTACTACGAGAGAACAGATGACAAGACGATATGTAGTAATGAAAACAGCGGCACATTCAAATTAAACTTCCTGTATTATTTCTTACGTCCTACCTACCCTCTCGGCGTGTGGCATGGGATGCATTTCCATAGTCAGTTATTGCAGCACATCGCGCTGCGAATTAATGAATGTTTGAAGCGACTAGTTCTGAAACCTTCTTCCTGAATCCTGTGTCTGACTGTCGTTGAAGAAATGTAGACGCGTGATAGTTGTTATATCCTCCATTATCCCTAAATTTATCAATTTTAGCCAAATTCAAGAAGAATGTTGGTAATTCTTAATTATACACAATAGGAACCGGTTTCTACGAAAACGGATAACACGAAATAGGATGAACAAGTAGTATATTAATAATCAGTTCCGTTTCCAATCACTCTCAGTATATATTGATTAGTTTAACCCGAAACGGTTAACTCGAAACATTGGCTAATAAGAAGAAAATTTACGATCCCCAGGAAAAAATCCCACAGAATTCTTCGGAAACGGCATTTCTGGTGGAATTTCAATCGACATAAAAATTATCATCCTGTAGTTTAAAATACGTTTAAATTTTGTTCGTGAATTTTCAATAATCTTTACACAGTTAATAGGTTACTGTCTTGATGTTTAATGCGTGATAAAGTCGAACCTACTGTCGGATTGAAATTAGTATAGACCTGGACTTTGACGCGTTACCCATTGATAATCTGCCATTATAATGAGACATGTTTTTCATCGTTCGAAAGAGCATTTATTTGCCTTTAAAATGATGTAGGTTAAGAGTCAGTATCAATCTCCTGCTTTATCTGAGTCGACGTAAACCAAACAAAACACGGTAAATTCGAGCAAATTCATAACTCGGTCATCTTTGCAGCTTTGTGGAACAATGACCAGGTATCACAGAAAAACCAAACTTTCCCACAAATGTGATATGTAGTCGGAAAGCATAATCCGCGTTTCTGAGATCCGGTCGTGATTAATTGACCTTTGATAAGCGTCTGTATTAAAAATCGATCTCCTTCTACAAATTTGATCCTACGCAATTGAAATTTTTATTACACAATATTTAAATAATTCTTAAAAAATAAGCTAGGGCGATTTTTCCTAAATGCATTGAGGGAGGAGATACGAGGGGGCTTATAATGATGACGTCGCTCAGGCGAAACGTCATCGTCGCCTCCTCCGAACGAGAAAGCGCCAAGCATTTAAACCGTGCTGAGTGTGCCTTGGCCGTAACTGCAAGTGAGGCTCCTTTTGAAGCACAAAAGATTATGGTACTTTTACTCGTCTTCCCTCTGAAGAATTTCCACAAGAACTGTTCGTGTCTTACACATTTATATTTACAGTTATATCTCCTAAACTTGAATCCCAATCCCCTCATTATAAGACACATTATGGATATACCAAGCTAGCTACTATTTTCAATCCGACAGTGGATAACTCGATCTCAAGCGAAGACCGAAACCTTTCGAGCTGTCGATATTTCGATGTAACGAGGATTTGAGCTATCGAAACTCGAGATTTATACACGAGAAATTTGACTATTTTAGGTTTACTGTGCCCGCTGGTATGTCGCAATGTAGACGATGTTAAAAATATACGATTGGAACATTACATACCTGTCTAAACTGTGAAAAGAGGCAAGATAAAGATGCAAGTAGTTGAGGTGTAGTCATCGAGCTTTGGCAATCAAAACTAAATACTAGATTGGTAAGAAAACATGAACACTGCACAGTACATTAACCATTACAGCTAATAAAAAATAAAATATCTGTCCACGGTGTAAAAAATACAGTGGATTAATAATTTACCTAATGTAAAAATACAGGCAAACTAGGAAAAAAATACATTGGTATAAAAATAGGATATTAAAACGAAGAAATATAATTTTCTGACGACATGCTCTTGCTCGCTCGTAAAAAGATTTGAAGTATAGAGGTCGGACCGCCTATACTTCGACTTATGGAGATTTTAATGACTCAAGAATGTCGGCCAAAAATTATTAAAGTTACTAAAATTATCTGTGGTAAATTCTTCGACCAATCGAGGGTTTCTCAAAGGAACAGACTTTTTCTTCGACTTACAGAGGTTTTCGAGCTAACGAGGTTCCAGTTATCGAAATTCGAATTTATGTAGTTAAATTTTGTGAGTTCTGTGGTAAAAGTTTATTCATTCGATAAAAGTAAACTTATGATTCTTTCCAATGGGACGATAAATACGACTCGACGAAAATGTATGACACTTAAACGGGTTGCGTTGGCGAGCTCTCCGGTTAACACGAAAATTATATGTTGGTCTCTTTCATTTCTTATTTACTGATTTCTATTGTATAGTGGTATATCTTACGCTAGCTAAAATTCTCGATAAATCCTTTGTATTCTCAAGAGCAATGCTCGTCTATGGTGTTTCATTCATTGCGGAAATATTTTCAGAATAGTTTTATCACATCTTGAACGAAGTGGAAACGAAGTCTCTTATGTTTCTGGAAAATGTGAGTCACTTTCGGCGATTTTATTTTCGGAAATGATTAAAGCGCGAGATATTCGCAGGATTAGGATTTCAAATATTTATATTTAGAGAGAAGAGGAGAACCTGTGGTTTTTTTATGCGTTCGATGCGGACTCTACCTCGCTTCCTGAAACAAATGGACGTATCTTAGTAATTTTCCTTCCCTGCATTGTTTATCACGTCAAGTGAAAACGGAATGAAATGAAATGTAGTCTACTTTTTTTTGTGAACTTTTTGCTGAAAATCTCGGTCGAAATGAATTTGGAAAGTATCTTCGAATCTGATATATTTTTATCAAAATGACAAACTGATTCAGACCAAGGAATCTTATTTTCGTTGCTAAAAATGACTAAGAAAACTGTGCATATCGTGTTTTTATTTGTACGGACTTTAAATTGTTAAAGTGAAAGTTTTTGTTATGATTGTAATCTCTAATGTGCACTCAGGTGGATTGAGACATTAAAAGGTAGCAAGGTAGCTACGTGAGTATTTTGCGGACCTATCGTATATTACATCATCGACGACTTTAATTATCTACCAAACACGAGACAGGTAGTAAATTAAATTAGTAAAATCATTTTCCATTCCACAGATTTACTTTTGTAACCGAAGAATCCATTTGTCCTTATGTGTAACGCAAGTGAAAAACTCAAGCTGAATTTCCGTAGAATAAAGCTGTTTTACTTATACATGTAAGAAATTTCCATTTGCAACTGTAGATTTAGTTCAGCCCATAGGTCATGGAAGATTTAGAATGAAGGATCTGAATAGTGAATTGAAGACGTTTTAGTTGGCTGATTTCTCACAGAATGTAATTTTAAATGAGGAAATCACAAGGGAACATTTCAAGCTCTCCTCGTCATTACGATAGGAAAACACAGCAGTTGCCACGCGAGATTAACTTTGACGAGAGAAGAATCTGAAACAGCTCTGGGAATCCACAGCGTTTTCTCAGCCGTTTCTTTGACAAATGCCGTTTAGGGAAGTTGCTAGAATTCCCAAGTCAAACAGATCGTAATTGAGTGGAACACTAGTCGATTTCTAAAGCGAGAAGAAGATATAACAGAAGTGAATCCAGAATTTGATAAAGAATCAAATTTGACATAACTTTACCTCGCGGAAGATCAAAACTTGGTCATTTAAACCAAAGCAAACCTGATGTCAAGGGCGCATTTTAGTAATCTTATGCCTTTTGCGAAAGGACCATCTTGTGGACTCACCAAGATATTTCTCACCATTAAAAACGATAAAACAACCTTTTATGGGCGCCTTCGAAGGTGAGGCCCAACGACAACGTGATGGCAAATTTGTCCCTACCTGGTAAAGAAGCTCCCTTACTCAGATAAATAACTGAGATGTGACTTTGTAAGCTAAGTTCGTATCACGCTTGTTGTTATGATTCAAAGTGGCGAATTAAAGAAAATTATAAATGATCCCTCATTAAGTTTAAGAAGATGATATTGTAAAATAACTTCGTAATTTGCGTATTCAAAACAAGTTGCAATGCCGATCGCGCATTGTATTTAATATAGTACTTATTGTGTATTGGTGAAGTTTCGCAACATAATTGCTTACAGGAGGGATAAATAAGGTTTCATCCGCTTTAGATACAAGTTATGCATGACTTATATTATAAGATATACGGTAAGATAGAAGGTAAGAACTAAGTAATCGATAATGGAAAGCATTAAATTAAATTTCAAAACCACGAGCAAAATATTCTTTCGGAAAACTCGTATTGGAACAGATGAAAAGATTTAAGTTTTAATAAGATCTCGGAGTAGATATTTTCATTCACTTTGGAAAGAAAATGTTACGAATATTTTGTTCAGCTTCTTCTTGGATAAATTGTCGTTCAATTTTCCTGAAATTACCTATTACTCTGTAGCCCCGCAAGTTTTCTTATTTCGCCTGCTGGAGGGGAGCTCTTTCATTTCTAAGTGAGTTCACTTTATCCCTCATTATTCCGTTCCTTGCTCTCCGTTGGGAAATTTTCCGATGAGGGGATTTGGGGATCGAAAGCTCATTTGCTGAGAAGGTCGTGATATCGGGAATCCGCGTAGGGTAATTATCTCCTCGGAAGATAAGATAGCTCGTTTAAGTTATTTCTTAAAGCAGTTCAGATCTCCATCGAAAGGTTTGTAGTCTCTCAGTAGAATTCCAATTCAAAAATTCTACTCTTGTTTCCTTTTGTTGCCCATGGATAACGTACTGTTTAAGTATTCTTTTAGAACATATCTTTTTTACTTGCTTTACAAACAACGCTTAAGAATATGGACAGATTTTGTTTCACGAGAGATAATATTTAGGTTTCATTTCTTTTCTTTCAATTCGCTTTGCGGTCTGTTTTTTCGTTCAAATCGTTTGGTATTGCTGCTGTTATTTTCTAACATCATTGATGTACGTCATTATTAATTTCAATTCCCCAAAACTTAAGGTGGTTAACTCTGTCGTTGATGTCAGTTTTGCTTTCACTGGTTTTACTCCTCAAAATATAATCATTATTGTCGTTAAATCTGATGCTACTATATTATGTGCATTTGTTGATCATTTAAGGGCAACCTCACTGTAGACTATAACGAAAAGTTCTTCACAATTTCGCGGAGAGAAGCATTTTCAGAAGAGTATTTGTACCTATGTATGAAACCGTTATCCTAATTTTTAAAATTATGAAAAACCTACCAGACGCTACGGAAGTGTAATCTGGAAAATGATGAAGATGTTTAAATAGAGGATGCAGGTGGCGGAGATGGAATTTTAAAGACAGGTGAAATGGTTGTTTTTGGCGAGACAAATCGTAAGTTAAGGCATAGGACAAGAAATTGCTGGATCCAACAGTGATAATAAAAACGTACTTCTGAACGAATAGGATGAATCACACACTACGGATGAATATATTCGGAATATCCAGACAAATAATGGAGTATAAACGCCATGGGAAAGGAAGTCAACAGACCAAGAAAGAGACGGAAAATTGAAAGACGTAGCTGGCTAATATGGAAGAAAACAAGCATACAGAAAGCGAAGAAGGAATAAATGTGCTTCACACATTGAAAGATGGATCAATTTTGTTTAAGAAAATTAGAAACTTAAAGAAATGTAATGGTAAGTCTCGCAGTTGGGAAATATTGTCCAAGTAGGACATAAAGGTAAACTGTTGGGGGATACATATGTATACTGCAGTCCGCTTACGACGTCTGGCAGGGGGTGCATGCATCATGACTATACTTCTCTAATCAAAATTTTCACGTACTGTTCATGAAAAAAATGAATTTTTGAAACGACTTGTTCTCAAATCCATATCTCCAGTTTTTCTCTCAATATTAGAACGGCCTATTTAACAGGAAGAACGCATTATATCAGCTGCATCTTCTACGGAAGTTTCTTCTTTGAACTTATTAAGTAAATTAAGCTTTTGTTTAAATCTTCTATTTTCTAAAGATTCCCCTCCTGCATCCTGAAGCACTTGAGTAACACTCACTGATTTATAGTGACTATTTTTTACGAAACGTATCGCTTTTCGCTGTACATTTTTCGAATTCTCGAATGCAACACTTTTCTGGAGGATCCCATAACTACACATTCAGGGCGAGGGGGAGGAAAGCAGTCACCGACCATGGTGTAAAGATCGTGACCTATGCACAACTTTATTCTGATAATCTTAATAGGTGTTCAGTGAAAGTCATTAATAATAATATAAAATGGTAGTACGTACTCTTAATTATAATAAGTCTTTTCTTAATATTCCCTCACAACTGAAATTCTTCAAGAAATACGAGTGAGCAAAGCGCACCTTTCTGCTGAATAAGACACCATAAAATGGTGAATGGCAGCCATGTTCTTACACTTGATTTTCCATAATACTTTCCGAGATTCGCATCGATTTCCGAGAGCCACACACATAATCGCCCCAGTACATAGAGACTTATCTCTTCCTTCATCCGAGACTGCAATCCGCCAAAACCCGTTACATCAGCAACTTCCAAAAATACAATCATCTTCTTGTGCGGGGACCATTCCTGGGTCAGCCGCTAAGGACGGAATTCCATTCGAATGGAAAAAATACGACCGCGGACAAATAGTAAGCGGAAAAAACCTCTCCGGGGCTCTATAAGTGGCATGCAAAACAGAGAGGCGCGATTGTATCTAACCGCAAGATGCACTCGCAAAAGTGGGCTTTGAATAGAGGTCGAGGGAGGAATAGGTGATGAGTGCGAAATTGCATTTTGTATCGAGGCGACATTCTTAGCTCGGATCGGTAAAGGAAGCAGTAACTGGTTGTCCGCTGACGATTTACGGTTTCCTCAGTCGATGAAGAAGCTAGAGAGCGGAACTATGCGAGCCCGTGACGGGAAGAGACGGAAGAGGGCCATCGTCGCGGATCGATGGTGCTCTGTAATCTGGTACGATGGAAAACTCGTTAAAAGTTCACGAGACGAACGGAAGGAGTCCGGCGATGTATCGAATACGGCGATAAATCGTAATTTAGAATTGATCGATTCGATGTATTCCGAAATTGACATGTGAAATTTATCGAGTCAAATAAATCGGAACTTACAGATAATCTATCATAGCTGACTTAGGAAAGACATAACGAAGGAAGGGAAAAAACTTTGTAATTCCCGATAATCTTGTAGGAATTACATTTTTATGCTTTACATCGGAGCTTCGTTATGGGTTAAAGTGTAATGAGTTACGGAAAAAAAATTTCTTCTTCTTCATTACATCTTTTGTCTATCCATGCATTTGGACATATTATTCTGTGGCATCGAATTTACTCGACTATGATAGACGCTTTACAATATTCTATAGGCATCGGTGGTATTTTATCACATTTTTCAACTTATGAGGCTCATTGAGTTTTATATTACATCACATCTTTGTGCATCAACTTTAAACACGCGAAATGAGATCCAGGCTCTCCGTGGACGTTGTTCACATTTAATTCTTTCAAATCGAAATAAGCGAAATGTCGACGTTTTTGAATTAACTTCAATAATAGACATCTTTGGAGTAATACGAACTCTTTATTAGGAACTATTTAATGTCGTTTTTATATGAGTGACTTGTTTGTCTCTGCGACACGTTGGTTTTTCCAGCCACGGCAATTCGCTCCAAACTCAGCGGCTGAAAATGAATTACGAATGAATTCTTACTATATTTCCATCTCATACATAATCCCGATGACAGAAGTAGGAGGTTGAAATCAATCGGCGACATCTCTTTCGTCAGGATACTTATATATCTACAAAGGCCGAAGTGTACTCGTTAATCGAAGCTAATACCTCGAGGATCGTGAAATCTCAGACTCGGCATAGAAGTGAAACTTTGGATGACAGTCTTGAGATACGTATTCGAAATTGAGCGCGTGAATAGAGGTGAATATTCATTTCGTTGCTAGTGCACTGTTCTCTGTAATGTGTTTCATAAACGCAAGAAAGAGCAAGGTGTTGGGGCGAAAAGGCTGACCTGATTCAACAGATGAAATACCGCGCGGAGGAATGTCCGGGCATTTCTTGCGTTCTCGTGACCTTGAAATCGCCCACGACTTGGAGGCGTAAGGAGGATGAGATGAAATTTTCAAAATTAAACTGGTAAAAAGGTCAATACCGGTGAAAGAAATACTTCGACTTTCCTTTTTACAGCTGCATATCGATCAACATTCGTTCCTTAATAATATTTGTAGTTAATGGGATTGATATGATTATCGTAATTTTATATATCCTACTGGTTAAATTATCAAAAGATGACCTGCCAACAGCAATACTTTGCCGTTCTTGTTTCGAGTTTATCGTCAATAAAATTAAAGCTAGATAGAAAGCCAGACGAGAAGTGATCATTGACGCTTATAAACTAAACCTGACCTATTTAATGTTCATCGTCTGGTCGAGGCATGAGAAACTAACTGGATGTTAAAGGCCGTCGGAAAGTTTATATGGGTCTTATATTACCACAGATGTACATAATGCAGTAACTGCCTCTTGAATCATCAGGCTGGACTTAGGGAATTACATGTCACATAAAACATACGTAAAGAAATTCAATTAGCGTTATGTCTCGGAAAGAAATTCTTGTTACCGAATGTTTTCGAAATGAAAAATTAACAGGGTTTCCTATGAAGTGGAATTAGTCTTATGACTTTGCTATCTAACGAGATAAAGATAGCAGTTTCATTAGACACATAAGTGACATTTGAAATAGGCTCAGATAAAATATGTCCCGTAACCCAGTTTATGCCGTAAGATCTAACTTATTCGACTATTTAATAGGGATTATTGAGTACCTTTGGAGGTATTTACGCATTAATGACGGAGTTAGTTTACTTAGCTACATTATAGTAAATTTAAAATATGTTAAAATGTTTTCATGAAATATAAAGTATTTAGCGAAACGGCAAAAATCAATCAATCCTTAAAGCTATTTCTGTTATTTAAGGCCCTTGTCTGAGATTGTATAAAATTTTAATTTTTTCAATTTTAGTACGTATGTATAAATAAATTACGTATGTTGATATCCACTATATTCCGCGTTATCATGTGATCACGCTAGATGTTAATGCGTGAATTGCGACCGGAATTAATCTATAAAAAGATAATTCGCGGATTTTAATTAGAAAAAACTCTGCACTTCTTTTGCTTATCTGCTTGGCAACAGAAATATCGAGATATTTGTAAACGTCGATTTTAATGGTATTTTGTGTTGCGATATTACTTTACGACCTAGAGTAGAAGTATGTACTATTTATATATACATTGCAGTTACAGACAGTCTGTCCTGACGACTGGAGCAACATGGTGAAACCTGGGTAGCTATCGTAAATTCATTATTGGTGAGAAAATAAATTATACTCCAACATTTCCTAATTTAAAATAGAATTTCATGACTGAGAATTCATGTCGGTCAAGTCAAGGATAACTTTCCGGATGTGATTATTTAAAATGTTTACTGTATACTATTTTATATACTGGGAAAGTCGTCACGGCATCGGAGAAATGACGTCGCGGCATGCGTGAAAAAGAAATGACAAAACGGAAATTGCGTCCATCTCCCTTCATGCATTTTCTGGAGACGCTCTAAAAAATGCTTTACTATGTTCGTGCAGACCATGCGGTAGCTACGTAATGGACCGTCGCGGCTGGAGGACACAGGCGATTCGCCTCCGCGAGATGGCAGTTACGTCGCTGTCCCTCCTTGCATCATCTGCGTCTGTCTTCTTAAAGGCGCCGTCATTGAGTGGACGGCGCTGTTGGTAGCACGTCCTCAAGCACGTGTGCTCCAGAAGGTGGCCAGTGGGTGGTCAGTCTCGCGCCATCTGACGATGGAAGAAGAAAACACAAATTTGAATAAACAAAGTCCTTCTCCAGTTGTATTACCGATTTGAAATCGGGTGCGCGTGGAACCAAAAGGAATTTTTTATCATAATAATGGTATCCACTGAAGCAGGTGATCGTGCTGACGTGAAGGGACTTCTATCATTCCCGTACCAGCATTCGGAATTCATTCGAATCGATTCTGTCATCAGGTCTATACAATCACTTTAATTTTCAGACCTCACGTTGGTTAAGACCTATAAGAAGTTGAGGGTTAAAACTATTCCGATGTTAATGGTAATATGAATTGCGATAGCGATTCTGTGTTGTCACTTCACACCCAATGTTTTATTTTGATCAATTATATTGCTGAAAGCAGTTAGTATCGGGAGCTAAGGAAGTATCGGTAGTGGTAAAGGAAGAAACGGATAGCAGCGGAACATCATTAGGCTTTAGTGGGTAATGTTTTCACGGATCATCGGAGACACTTTATCGAGCTTTCGGAATGTAAAAATCTAAGTTTTTATGTGCGTAACTAAAACTAAGAAATACATTGAAAGTATAACTCATTATAAAATATAATAAAAATTTAATTCCGTGACGAAAACATGGTTGCTATAGGAATACTTCCAAAGTGCCAATTAAGCATGTGTCATGTTTATAGATTTATTTCGAAAATTTGATGAAGAAGGGAAGGGAGGATGAGAAGAGAATGAAAAGAGAATGATTAATAACGATTCACTTAAAGGAACGTGATTTAAAGGCAAGAACGAATGAATCATATTTGGGAGATGATTTGTGATGGGAGAACGTCAAGAAGAAAACGTCATTGAATAAGCATTCAAAGTTTTGGATTTTTAGCTTACTATATTATTTTATAATGATAAGAATAGACTGGCACTTAACACGAGGATTTAAGAAATCTTTTCTTTTACAAAACCAAGACCTCTCTTCCACCTAACATCATAAATATTTAGAGTATGTAAGTGTAAAGAATTTCCTTATCTGCTCGTTTAAAATTAAGGCCGGCATTTGACGTTTATAACATGAAACAAATGAAATTCATAATGTAAGAGCAATTTTTATTTACTAGCAACTATCTAGATGTTACGAAATGCATGCTCTGGAAATTGAACCCATTTTTGTACGATTTATTAATGGTTAACCTTATCATCCGAGTTTCTTTAATGTATGTTATTTGGAAATTACAATTTAATCGGCTTATCTCACATCTGATGAAGAATGATTAGGTAAAAGTTATTAGCAAAGTTAACCCGATTGTAAGAGAGTTATCCGTGTTATCAAAGCAACTCGCATAGGATTTTAACATTTCATCCTGCGAGTTATGCAACCCAACTTACATATATCGGGGGGGGTTCCTGTTGTAATCATAAGACTTTCCGTTTTACAATTCATACACTCGCAAGCAAGCATACGGGGAAGAAGAAGCAATTAAAAATTCAGTAACGACACAATTTAGTCGATAGATGTAAAACATAGATCGCCCATTACAAGAAATTTCTAAACGTCTATAATTAGCACGCACTCTCAGTTCGTGAAATTTCAGCTCGTATAATTCGTGTATTTAATAATTTAGCATTTATTTCAAAACTACTTCATAGTAGGGGCGGATGGGACAGAGGGCGATTTAAAATGATTTTCCCATGAACTCATCTCCAGTTAATTTTTAAAACACCATTTTGTCGTTATGGATACGGTAAATTTGTATTTATCGCCGAAAAAACTTCTCAATCACATTCTAATGCAAGCCTCTCGTCACATCCCAGACACATTGCTACAAAATACGGACGCATCTTCGCCCCTCCTGTATCCCCAATGCTCAGACACCTTCCTTAGAAGTATATTGGTTATTTTTATCCAATTGGCGGTTTAACGCTATAATATTGGAATTTATTAGCATTCATCTCTATTGCATTATATTGGGGGATAAAGTTATGAAAAATCAGTGTAATAAATATGCAGAAACAAGAAGATAAGAACATAACGGGACTCTCCACTCCGACAAATAAGACAGAGATGTTGGGGTTTATAGTGATTTCTGCTGACCGTAAGGCGGCCGCAAAGAAAATCCTTAGATGTAGAAGAAATTTTGTTTAACATTTTCGAAAAGAGTCCTATGACATCGTTGAGCACGAGGAGATATCATATCAAATTAATCCTCAATTTAAGACATTAAAAGCAAAAACTATCGTGATTCATAAAACGTGTACGTCTAGATCAGAGTTGGTCAGCATGTAGCCAACAGATAGAATGCGGCCCGTGGAAGGTTTTCAACCCGAAATCATCTCGAAGTTTCTTATGTGTTTCAGTCTCAGATACGCGTATTCTTGTATGCAATAAAAGTAATGTATAAAAAAATTATTGAATCGTTCGTTAGAAGTATTTTAGATCTGACTTAAACATAGCATGCTATACTGTTTGAGTCCGTAGTTTTAATGATATTGTATTTGATTACTCTAATTGGATTTGGCGCAAACAATATGAGAAACGAAAATATTAGTTCTAAAATACGAAATACGTGTACGAAGGATTGATAATCTACGTCACGGAGACCTATGAAATCAATTGCGGAAGGCTTAACTGTCTGGAAATCCATAACAGGAAAAGGTAGAAATAAAATTCACACTACATATTTCTGCAGGATATTCTAAAAACGAACGGTTTTGGTACAGATTGGCCATCATCAGTTCTGATGATGGCTGATGATGATGGTCTGATAACCTGATGATGACCGATCTGTGACAAAACGATCGTTTTTAATATATCCCGTAGCAGTGTGCAAAGTTTAAATTTTATTTCTACCATTTCCTGTAAGGATACCTAATTAGGACGCGTATTTGATGAACTTTCTATTTCGCCCCTCAGCCTATAACCTTGGACAGCGCTGATTTGGGTGATTCCAACCCTCAAATCTACATCTCATGCAACTGTTACTCTCGCTAATAATGGTTTCCGAGATGGTGAGCGAATCTCTGTAAGGCATCGGGACAACCAGGGTGCGCGTGGTATTACGTCACCACCGGGATCGAGAATGCATCATCGACAATTTTTGCGAATTTTTCCGCCGGCGGGACTCGTTTGATGCGTGCGTCATCCACGAGGAGGGCATCACGGAGGGACACTAAATCACGGGAATAGGGAAACGTGCAGCGGAGCCGAAAAAGATTTGAAACGCGTCTCTGAAGTCAAGAGGATAACGTAAGATGGGTTTGGAGGAAGGGAAATAGAGTGATTTGTTTCAACACTTCTTTGTCTATTTCGGGGTTGAAGCACCTTCTCGGTGCACTTCAGCGTTTATTTATGCAAATGGACCGTGGTTTCGAGAATATACGTGGAGAAATGCGTAGGAAAGAATCGAAGTTGCCCAGCTTCAAAGTTGTCTGGAATTAAAACAGAGGATTCGAATTCGCAAAAAGTAAACGAGAATCTGAATTTATTGAGTTAGCAATACCCACGGAAAAAGATATAAAAGGGAGTAATCAGTTTCGATAAGGTCGACTGACACATTAACGGAGCCGATGCCTCGAAAATAGTCACCTCCATTACACACACTTCTTAGAAATATCTGAGTAAATAAATGCGGGTTGTGGTTTCCTCTGGAAATGTTGATTCCTGTGTTTTAGTTTCACCGATAAATTCCACAAAGTTAGCGTTTCTTCACTAAAACTGAGTGGAAATACACTTTGGTTTCTCCAAGGGGAGAAGTGCTTCTTTGGCTTGCTAAGTATGTCATTTCAGAAATTTAAAGCACTATTATTTCAGACTTTTTCTTTCGCGAAAACGTAGAAACTGAAAATTGTTTCGGAAATATATCGTCCATGAAAATCTTCAACGTTGATACCTTTGAAAAATTCTTCCTTTCGCGATATAGCCAGAATTAATTTTTTTCTTCTCGGAAATACACTACTACTGCAATATACAGGGTGCACTCAACATTCAAGGGAATATGAGAAAATAAGAGTATTTCGGAATAAGAATAAATCCACCCGAGTCTAGAATTCCAGCTTTTCCAAGGTATTCATTATAATCTCTTCTTCATTTTCATTTAAAGTGATCTGACCGATAACTGTTTGTTGGAAATATATACGAAATGTTTTTGCAGTCTATGAGTAAGAAGAAATGATTTTCGTCTCATTTTCATTAATTGGAAATTCATGTTCAGGTGAATAATTATTGAATACCCCTGAGCTAGGCTAACTTATACAAGCTCATATGGATCTCGGATCATAAACACAGATGTATTGTGAATATCAGTTCAAAAGGGCAATTGAAACAGCAGTTTATAGTGTTCATGCTACAGTTAATGCTATAGTTAATGCCGCAAAAGCGGGATTCAAATTTCCACCACGAGCTGCTTTTCCTTTGAAAATTGGGCTCCTCTTGACAATAATCCGTACGTTGTAAATTTGCCAAACATTTCGCTGTGATTAAAAGTAACTAACCACGCAATTACCATTTCATTTTCAAACTAAGAAAATATTAATATATAATGAGAATTTATAAAGTAAAATGGTTTCTGAAAGTCGTCTTCTCCATTACTTCGACAAACCAATACCTCTTTCGACGCTTCTACTCGTAGATTGATATTCTTTGTATCGCCATTTTAAGTCTTCTCTTTCTATTACCACTGATTTTAGTGCTACTAAATCTCTCATTGGGCTCCCGGATAGACAAGTGGGCAACGCGTTCGGCTTCGGTGAAAGCGGTCCCGGGCTCGATTCTCGGTGGGGTCCTACGTGCGAAATGACCTAAGCTGTCGAAGCACTTTTAACAATACTACTACTACTACTTATTCTTTCATTATGTATCATGTGATCGGTCTGTGCCGACCGAGGGACGCCGGAATGCAAAAATGCTTGACCACGGAAGACCCCTTGGCCTCCATTTCGGCGACCGCATTACGACCCTTCTTAGCTTGGAAACACCCAATACGATGCGTTTAAGTCCCTAATTATTTATTTACTCCCGATTCCGAGCCTCCACTCTGAGGCGAAATCTCCCATTGTTCTCTCCCCCTTCGCGGATTGCCATTCCTCTCCTCTCTGCTTGTTCGTTGACCTTTGGAGGAGCGGAGACCTTCGATGGGAGAGACGTAAGGTAATGCATTCGGTGTGCGAAAAGAATGGCGAGTTGCTTCGGAAACACTTGACCCAAAGCCACGGATTGGGGTGAGAGGGAATGGAAAGAGGATTGAGAGAAAAGTGGGAGGGATTTGGTGGGACGTGGAAGAGGAGAGAGAGTTGGCATGCACGAAAAGAAGTATTTTCTGGGAAATGGAGACTATGGAGTGCAGCAGGAATGGAGTGGGGGAAAGCGACAGCCTGTGAAGGGAAAGATTGGGGGAAAAGAACGGTTCATCCCACTAAAAAAGATAGAACTAGATAGGTTGAAAATAAATTTATTCCGCAATTTAATACACAGAATTCACTTGTTTCACTGCGATGAAGTATACGTTCGATATTTATATATATATATANAGTCTGGCGTAATGGTTAGCGTGGTAGCCTAGCAACGTCGGGGTCCCGGGTAGGGCATGGTTGTTTGTGATCATGACTTGTAAAATGCTAATAGTAGGGGTGGTCTCTTAAGGCTAAAATTCGCTTAATAAAGTCGTCATTATTATTATTATATTTGGCACTTCTTAGCAAGGAAGTTGGGAAAATTTTTCCTATTCCTGACACAAAGCATCAAAGAAATTAGGCTCATCTATTGCTTTTTTAGTAGTAATTTAAAAATCTTCTTGTTATGGAGAAAATACTAATTATCGTAGTTTTCTGTAGTTGAACAATAATTTGATCTTCTATTCCAATAATATTGAGGCTTTTACGTAAATTTTAGGTGCTGCACCGGTTGCTAAAATTATTATTGGGACAATTTTGACAGATATTAGATTCCAGACTTCTTTTACCTCCAATATTATTATTGTTATTTATAATCCACTGATACGAAATTTGTAAAAATGAGGTGTGTGGGCAATGAGGAATAAATTCGTTGAAACAAGTAAGGGAAGCAGATATTAAGTGCATTACATTTTTATTAGTTCAACATGAATATCTATGCCTATATGTCTCTAGATATCCATGAGAAAAACAGTTGTCATAAATCTCTCGCACGCAATGTCTACCTTTAAGCCTTCAACTGCTCCATTCTTTCTCTATTTTTATGCTGCTTCGATCGAAGAAACGTAAAATTTTCCCGTTAACAAAAGGTTTTCCCCTTCACAACTCATAAGGAGTTGATAGAATCAAGTGCTTGGGCCGTAACTTCATGGAAGGACTCTATGAAGGAACAAGGAAAAGTCAAACTTTGACAAACCACAATATACGTATATTGGAAGACGACCATTGTTTCGACTCACGGAGTCATAGAGTTTCGACATCATGTGACCCAATGATGACTTCAAATAAATTTTGAGGTTTGTAAAAGCTCGATTTTCCTTGTTCCACAAGTTGTTCTTTAAATTTAAACTTTCAATAATTATCAATTGAAACCCTTAGCCTCTCATTCTATAGGTGTGTATTGCAGCAGAGACACGAAAACATAATCAAATAAAGATGCGCATAGCAGTCAAAGTGTTAAGTTTCGTACTAAAAGGCTAAGACAGAAGATAAATTCAGAGAGTGACAGATTCGCAGACAGATATGGTAAATTATTCGGACGTATAAAAAACAAATAGAAAAAAAAAGAGAGTTCTTTTGGGCAAAACGGTGGAGGTTAGTGGGAGATACACGTGCTGATGGAAGAGAGAATAAGAAAGCGGGTGCAGACGGACGGAAAACGTGTGCGAGGGCAATAGCACAGGACACACACGAGGAGGGGAGTCGACCCACGGCTCTATCCCTTCCGCTAATCGCCTTCCTCTGCCGTATCGCCAATTATCTGCTCCGCGCGTTATGCATGCCGCCCTTCCGATAAGTGGCTGCTTTGGAAGGAGACGAAAATCTGCGATCGCGTTGCCCCCCTTTTTCCTCCATGGCCACTGGCGCGCGCCTGATAAATCGACACGAGCGCTTCTTCATTACTGTGGGCAGAGGAGCTGCTCAAATTGCCGTCTTCCATGCGGAGCACCGACCGAACCCTTGACGGACTTGTGGGCAAAGCCGCCGTTGTAGCGAGTTCCTGGGGGACAGAGCCAGTCTTAAGATGGGAGCCTATAAACTGGAATGCTGTGGTTTATAAGATTCGTCGCTGAAGATACCGAGCTGTTCACCGATAAAGTTTTGGTACTTGGGCTTTGTCTCTGCTACATTTTTTATGGTTATCTGCAAAGGTTTTTGTATTCACTTAACTACATATAGAATTTTGAATTTCATCTTACATTTATTGCTCTATTGTCAACATATTTTCATAAGACTTGAAAGTATTTCATATTTTCTTGGCTGTTGGTTGGTGATCTCAATTTAACTGAGTAACCAATTCAATCTAACAAAACTCAGCAATATAAAGAATCTTCTGTCTCCATTCTTCCGGATCTCAGTATGGATTTTAGAGCGGATATTTGTTACAAAACATTTTCGAACGTAATTATGCAGTAGGATACATTTTCGAAGTGAAATATTATTGCAGAAATTATTTCGTTGCGAGAAATTTGCTGTAAATTTAACTTAGCGAAAATTCCACGAGAAGAACAAGGGAATAACACGATAATAATTATTATTATTATTGTTACATATTTTACAGATAGACTAATAGTCCAAATGTAACGTATTACTATTCTATAATAATTACAACTCTGCACTATACATTTATAGAATAGAATTTACAATTCTAATTTCAATAATACAACTTCATTGCCTACTACAGAACATCTATCATCTAGCTACACAATGCACTGTTATAATATGTACATAAATACATTTTTAGGTTACAAATACACAATTTTACTATAAAAATATCTCCTAGCTATGAAAATACAACGTTAAAGTACATCTGTCTTCATGCTTAAAAATACACCAGTTCATTCAAAAATTTTCCCTA
Organism: Ladona fulva; assembly: GCA_000376725.2. Classification (NCBI taxonomy): domain Eukaryota; kingdom Metazoa; phylum Arthropoda; class Insecta; order Odonata; family Libellulidae; genus Ladona; species Ladona fulva. The sequence continues at coordinate 368,661 of KZ308652.1, forward strand.
AAATTCCACTATTTAAAAAGCCAATATAAGTCTATGCATAAAAAAAAACTTTTCTTAATTATTCCTCAAAATATCTCAACAATTAACGCGGATTACCCAAAATTCTCTTATTTCTCATGTGTGGTATGGTATAGCATATTTGATGATTTTTTCGAATTACTTTCATAGACAAAGACTGAGATGGATTAATCTGAAAAACTTCCGAAAGTGTCCTACATACAAGATAATATGGAAGTCTTTCTATCAAGAAGAGGTTCTTTAATTCTTTCTTCAGACGAATACAGTACATTTAGAGCAGAAGATGGAGCGATAGTGAAAACAGAACAATCCCAAGTCGTCGAGCTCTTCCAATCTGGCGCCTTCTTTCTTCCCAAGAATTGAGCGCCCTAGAAGCTCAGAATGCAATTCACTCTTCTTTGATTCGGAGGAGAGGATACGGCAGAATAAGTCACAATACGAAGTGCATTAAATGCACTCAACCTGCGCAGGGCTGCCCTTCAGACAGAATCAGTCTTCCGTTAACGTCTGGAGTAATTAACAAAGGAGCAAGAAATTCTTACTGGAATTAATTGAGCAGTTTCAGACAAATTAGTTTTCGACTTTGATAAGCGATCATAAGCTGATAGAAATGTAAAACGGACTGACATCGAGTTTCCCACCGGAAATTGAGGTGGAAATTTTGTTCTCATATGAGAACTTTCGCTTGCAATACAGGCAAAGATATGTACGAAAATTATCTCTGATAAAAAAACATAAAAATTTGAAACCATAACGTAACAGGTCTTTAGAAAAATAATTCATTAAGAGTTACAATTCCTTCAAAAATATACTGTGCACTGATTGAACAGTAACAAGTTTGATTTGAAATGCGTAACAGGAGGTTTTTGTTTACCTTCTGAATTGTTAGACTTTAATGGAATACATGAAATTGGAGACGGTATCTCGTGCTATGCACCTTTTAAAAGCAACAATGTAGTGAAATTTCTTTAGAAAATGTTTCTCAAAGAAATTGGTAGACAGTTTAAGGAAATTAAAGAGTCCAGCATGTTACAGCGTTACAAAAGCAGAGCTGGTGTATTAGATGCAGAGGTGAGGTGGACATTTTCTTGAACCTAAAAATTACAATATAAATAAATAATTTTGGTTTTATTGTCCGTGACTCCTACCGACTAAATATTACTCCTTTCTTTCCCGTATATTTTACGACAATAACTTTCAGTTTATTGTTTAGATAAGATGATTTATTATTCAGTCATAAGTATTCGTAACTGAAGAGGTTGAATATCTTCTTCTGAGTCACTAACATTAAGATGAATTAATGGATAAACTGTCTTAAGGTTAGGATAGAACCAAGTTGGCCTCTCTTCCACCTAGTCTAAGTTGTGGATACACAAGTTAAATTCATTGTTATTATTGAAAAAGAAGAAAGAATACATCAAAAGTACCAAAGATTGGATTTGTGTCAGATGTGATAAATTTAAAACTATTTCATGGATTAATTTACGTTGATCGGTTCGGTTAATTTGGTATTTCCAACTTCGCTGATTGCGTTAACCTCACAATCCAAGATTGCAGAATGTGTGCTGTAAGAATCGAAACAAAAAGTTATCAAAATCAAAATCCTGTCAGAAATTAAAGATGTCTTCAGCTGAGAGGGAAATATGGTATACCTTTAATGAGGATGTTGAATGGATAACTCCCAAATGTGGAACGAAAGAAGACTTTAATCGAACAAGTAATTAAAATAATTATAACTACAACTATTGACGAGTTATAACATTCCCTTAATTCAATTGATACTTATATACTTCAAAAAGTTATGATCAACTTTCAATTGATTCTGATTATATCATTTCTAGTCATTATTCGACGTATGATAACGCAAATTTAAAGTGAAGAAACTCATGCCAAAGATTCATTCTGAGAAATTTATGAGTTTTAAAAATTCTTTCAAATGTGCAGATATGAACTGACAATAGAATGCCGAAATATAGTCGGCTAAGGATAGAATGTAAACGATTTCCTCTGAGGAGGTGTTCAGGAAGCCGAGATATTGTAGAAGCCCGATAAAAAACTGTAATCAGGCTGTTTTGCTCTTTTTCTGCCTTATTATTCCAAGTGACCGGTTTCGATGATGCATCGTGATTATAAAAAATCTTGACGTAAGCTCTCCTAATGCGTATCTGTATTGAAATAAATACGAAAAAAGCATATTTGTCAACACGTAGATTCATCTTTCATGAGCTATATGCAATGAACCGTTTGTTAGTACCCAATGAGGAAGCCGGAAAAAGCAGATACTGATAAGTCAGAGCAATCATATTCTTACAAAGGTAAGAACATCCGTTTAGGTTCGGAATGTGCTTCGTAGTTCCGCCGATCGACCGAAACACGGGGCCGATGTCATCGAATCGCGACGTAAGAAGAGGCTGTTCTGGAGGGGCCATAGGGATGGATGGGTGCCCCTCTCGAGGGGGGAGAGGCGTTCACGTGGGCCGCGCCAGATCCATCAAAGGAGCAGACGGTGGAGAAGACGGGATTCCAGCGTAACTTCTCCCGGAATGCCAACTCGAATTTAAAACGATTGACGAATCGTCTGAAACGAAATCAATCTTCCCGCGTTTTCAGATGTGGTAGCCATCGCCGAAATGCGAGTCTGTCTCGTGTCAACGCTATGGCACAGTCAGTCAGCGAGATATCCACCCTAGGGAGTACAAGTGTACTCCCTAGGGTGTAATCCCATTAATGTTCACTATGCCATGGGAACTCGTAGTGACCTTGCAAAAACAAATACATACGATCGTTATATACTGTCAAACCACTGCTGCATTCATACGCATGATTTGGGAACCGTAATTATATTGTTACCTGGCTATGAGCCCCCAAAGGTTTGCCTCTAGTTCAATCGAGGTGAAGAGTAGTTTCTTGTACATACTTTATTCCAGATCATCGTGTTTCTAAACGTTAAAACTTGTTGACGATGCGATTTGAGCTTTGAGACCGAATTAATGCCATTAATTCGTCCGCAAATCAAAACCAGATAAATCTGTTAACGTATTTCTCAAGTGTGAGTTTTTAAAGCAAAAGATCAACTGGAATTTTACGATTAATATGACCACTGCCACTAAATTTACAACCGTAAAAGATGTGTGTAAATTGTGGCGTAATATGAATACAGTCAATGAAGCGATCTTGGAAATTGGCGAATGCGCTATATTGTGTAATCTTAAACGTTTTCTGTCTGTCCATTTGTTTATTAACCTTTCCTAGCAGTGACATTAAGAAATTGAGGTGGCTGGAGCATCTTGACCCTATGGCTTTTTACTCGAATCTCGGCCATACTAAAACTCTTTGGACCATCAAAGTGTGATTTATTGTGGCTGAACATCGTCCATACAACACTGCTGTAACACTCTGAATACTTCCAAGGCGAATACCTAAGATGGACACAAAGCTTTGACTGTTAATCACGAAGCGAATTTTCGTAGGCGATTGCAGTGCTTTGATGGCGTCCTGTAAACAAACGTGTGCGCAAGGGTGCTTCCAATTTTGTCTACCAATCACATTATATCTGTTCTTAAAATTTTCCGTGTTTTAACTGTACAATGTGAAATGTAACTCTCGTTCAACTGCTTAGTAATGACTTGTGGTAGGACTCCAAAAGGGAACAAGGAAAAGTAGTTCTTCTACAAACCATAATACTTATGAGAAACCATGGCCGTAAATAAATATTGTGGTTTGTAAAAGGTTGACTATTCCTTGTTCACTTTCATTCTGTACTTATTATCCTTGTATAGAGAGTTATCATGAAGTGGTCTCAATTTAGACAGAATTGAAACTTGGCAGTTGTAGGAGGAAAATGTTCCGAAGAGATAAATGAACTGATGAGATTATGAGGCGAATGACGGATTTTCTTTGCAAACCTTTGGGTTTCGTTTTTGTCGTGATTACCTCAATGCAACCAGACCGTAACTATCGCCTGTAACAACTCATTAATGATGCACATGCAGCAGAATGGGTAACTGAAATTCTCTTATGCTGCGCATTTGTGCCAGTATGGGTAACTTGCCTTTCAGAAAATCCCAACTTAGACATATCTTCTAGTTTTTTCATCAAAGATATTATGTTAGCCTGAATTCTTGGTAATGCTTAAATCTCAATTTAAAAAGCGAACATTTGCAATTCGCTGCCAAAATAGATTAAAAGTGTAGAAGTAAATACAGATTTGATGAGCTTTGTTTCAAATGAAGAATTCACTCACCTTAAAGTCTCTCGTAACATAAACAGGGGACTTTACGAGGAACAAATTATGAAAATTATTTAGAGAAGGTTAATAGTTTATTTGAATATATCATATTTATAGCTCCGAAATTATTTTCAGAATCACGTTAAATATCTTCTTTGAGCTCGAAAGTAAATAAGTTTCTTTGCGATCTTTGGAGAATTAGCTTTTAACACAAATAAATGCTGAATTCTTATTTAAGAGATGTTAAGTATTTATCTTATGTTCTCAAGATAAACTCTACGTACTGTTTTATGTGAGGTTTTCTGGCTACGTAAATATATCTTCTCGATTGTTAACTTAGCAAACAAACCATTTTCACAACATTTCTGTTAAATAATGGAAATCTCTACTGTTCTATCATCTTGAATGTCTTTATTTCACTAAATTAAGAATTCTTTATTGATTTATTTTCTTTTGCTGCTAATTATATTTGAAATGAAATGAATTTATTGCTCTTGTTATTAACGGAGATGTTATAAAATTAAAGCTGGTCGTTCATTGAAATTGCCCTCATGTCACAGGTTTTTGTGTTATAAATGGCTATAAACCAACTAGTTTTCTTGATTGATGAGGGGAAAAATACTTTGCAATGAATACCAAACTTCGATGTCAGCTGGTACTGGGAAACTTAAAATAAAATGTCAGAAATGAGAAATAATTTCCACGACCTCCTATTCCTGTTAAAATTTTCATATTATTTATAATCAAACTGAAAAACTTTTTAATTCCATTGACCGCGAGAGATTTAATAATTACTCGCAATTGTCGCCGTAGTACAGATGAAGTATTCGGAATTCCATACGATAATCACAACGTTCTGAAGCAGGAAAAGTAAGTGTATTTTGTAATCAACTTCAACTTTTCCACGTGCAAGAAGCTACGGAATGTGAAAGGAAAAGCGTTAAAACGTAGGAAATGATTTTTTGTCCCTTTGGCAACGAACAGTGGTTTTTCATGTCGGAGAACAATGCGTTAGACGTGGTAAGATAGGATGAAAGTATCGCAAACAGCATTGGAAGAAATGATATTAGGTAATTGGAGGAAAACCGAGGTTGAAATCATGTGATCACCGGACCGCGAACGAACAGGAAAAACGATGAATTTTAAGCAGATTAATGGATCGAGGAAACCAGATTCTAAAAATCGGCCGCACCTCACTTGTGTTGTCGCTGGTTTTATATAACGCCCAGCATCTAAAGGTTAGCATTCCTCAGAACTTACGTCGACACCTCAATATGAAAGCGTAATGACGGACAATGGTGAAGACGTAGGAATGAGTTAGCTCTCAATCGTGCGAATGCATAATACCGGAAATTACCACTGTTTGGACAATCCTACAACCTCATAATCTGGGGCCTCCAAACAGGGTTTACGATACTTTTGAAGCTGTCATTGGCCTTTCATACGAACTCTATGCTTTCATAAGATACTCTAGTGCCTAAACAACCTATCAATAATTTTCCTTGCAACTCTATGATTAAGGAATATATGTTGGGAAGTGCCCTCACCAGTTGAATAGCCCAGGCCCTAGGGCCTCTCTTATTGTTAGTTTAAATCCGACCCTGCTAAAACAGAGAAATGATAACCTTAAATTTTTTCATTCAAACTTGAAGCTGTGAGACGATCTTCCACTTCGAGTGTTGGCGAGGGGTTAAAAAATTCCTAGCAGCTAGTTAAAGGTAAGCAGGGGCGGATTTATAATTAGGCGATAGATGAGGGCCTCGTCTGTATGGGGGCCTCAATGAGACTGCGCTAAAAATAGTAATAACAAATAGTTATGGTTTTTTCCTCAAGAATTAACTTTATATTTCTTTATTATGTCTACATTATATGTTTATAGAATTGTTTCTGTCGCTATATAAGGTAAGCTCTATCATCCATTGTATTTAGTAGAAATTGATTCTAGAAATAATTTGTTTATTCTTGCTGCACCGAAGAAATGAGATTTCTATTGGATGTATATTTGTATATTTTATGAAAAAATTCGAATTATTACTCAGAATTCCTAGCGGGGGCCTCATCCTGATCTTTGCGCATAGGGACTCTGATAGCTTAAATCCGCCCCTGAAGCAAAGCTATTGTCATTTCTATATTGCGGATTTAAAAAAATTGAAACTAGCTAATGCCTCAGATGGAAGCAAAGAAACAATTTTGTTTGATAAAAGTGCCGCTTCGAAGAAAACAACTTGGAGGGTTATTTTTTATGCAGCGATGACGATTTCTCGGGTTTCAACGCTTACAAACTTGTGATTTGGTTGCAGATCTTGATACGTGATAAACCCATTTTCTTTCTTCAATTTGCAATGATCACTACGTTCATTATTATTTTTTGTGAAATTTATGGCGAAAATATCACATTGACTGTCGAGAAAAAAACGATACTGATGTACTCATATTTAAGAAAGCAATATCATGGTTTGATAACAGTTGTACAAAGTTATCCAATTAATAGGATTATAATAATTAGTGAAGTTGCAGTGAGCAGCGATCCTAAACCATAAAAACTATCAGGATCATTTATTCTTCGTCGCTATTCATGTAACACCGTGAAAATAGTTGAAAGGAAACTTTCTGATACATTCAGCTCCTCTATTAGAAAGTTTCACGTTTACCCATGAGTGAGCAAAGAACGAAAAGATTGTAAGTACCATAAACTGCTTCGGAAAGTCATATCTTTGAAAGAAGATAGAACACTTGTAAACTAGTACGTTGTTCAAGTCTACGAAGACGGCTATTTCAGAACTCGTAGACGGTTCGAGATTCATCTTTTGGGAAGGGAGAAGGCAAGAGATTCAAAAAGGATTGCCAAAAAGGCAAGAAATCCAAAAGGTCCAAAACTGAACAACCAAAGTTGTAACTGTAAGGTTCCCAATCACCTTTTATACAAATATATATCAGGTGATAATGAGGTCCTAGTATCCTTATTATAGCTACAAATTTATCCAATTAAAGGTACGAAGCCAAAGAATATTTGGATTGGATGAGAAAGTTAAAGTTACCAATAAAATCTGTAAACTTTAGGATGAGGAAGAGGCAGTCGTGGCCGAGTGGTTAAGGCGTCTGACTAGAAATCAGATTCCCTCTGGGAGCGTAGGTTCGAATCCTACCGACTGCGGAATTTTTTTTTCAATTAATAATTCTGATAGACTATAGAATCCGACTTCACTTCCGTCATCCACCGTATATTTTTCAACTTCTAATGCGATTTTTATCAACGAACACTATAATTATTTGCAGTATTATAT
>KZ308652.1:376195-427546 GCA_000376725.2 Ladona fulva
GAAGAGGGAATGGAATATATATATATAAATATTTCATCGTTATTAAATATAGATTTATACGACGAAACAGCTCATTTAAAAGACCATCCGACGCAGGTTGAAATTTCCCGTAAAGAAGATTTAGAAGCTTGGTTTCGCTAATAGATAATATGCTCTCTTACTACGTAATAGGTTCAGTGTAACCCGGTCCTAATTCGGTTTATTTTACAAAGAAACTAAATCAGAACAGATAGATTCAGGGACAAATCGCTGTGAAAAATTTTCCGAGGATGATAATGAATAGAAATATACGACATAAATATGAAAAATATCGTTTGATGTGCTCACCCAGTTAAACAAAAAAGCAGGGAAGCATTGTGAACTATATAGCTATGAAAAAATACGGGCCAGTTCTGACTGGGGTGGGGGAACCATTCCTCGGAGGGCAGCATGCACTAAAAGACCGTATGTGAAAGCATTGGATCGCACTTTTGCGACGTATTCTTTGCATATTTTACGATAAAGTAATTGATATATATGTATGTAACGTGTAATAATATCATATCGTTAAGATCTTTTAAAGACAAACTATTTAATCATCTTTTTTTATTATTTATGATTAATTTTGTTTTGTTTACTTTATGTAATTTATTAATTTTTAACACATTATATAGTTTTTTTCTTTTTTGTCATTGTATTGATTTTAATTTGACATTGTTCTGTTGTAGCAATTCTTAATATCATACTGGTCCAACATTGAAGTCGATCGTTAGAAAACGAATTTAATCGCTACGTACACCCAAATGGAACATTTTCTATTTAATTTTACTTGGCACAGTAAAAGAGACATGATAAAAATAATTTGAATACATTAGTTTGTTTCAAGAAGATGAGAGAATGCCACAAGTAAATCACGTATCCTTTCAAGTCCATATCCATTTCTAGTTTTCTCTGTTGACTATGTTTTGCGTACATTTTGTACTTGGCTTATATTTTTTCTTTCTGATTGCGTAAAAGTTCTCTCTGGTTGGTACTAAACAGAATTAAAAGGAAGAAAATACTGAAAGATCTCTTTGGTCAATAATAAAAAGGATCTGAGAAGATTCGAACGTTTGAACTTGCGACGACGAAGGGAGAAAGTGCAGGATAGAAAGATGACCTCATATGTAATTTCACGCCATTTGAGTCCGTAAGCGAAGCACTTATAGGAGCGAGCAGAAGTCGGCTAGCCGCATCAAACGGTATGCACATTGCGATTAGCACGACGGAAGCTTTTTAGCGGAGGGAACTGATATTGCGGGTTGCAGACGTCAAAGGCTCGTCGAAGCTTCTTGTTACATCGCTGACGCTGCGGTCACAGATTGCCTCGAAAGAAACGGGAAGGTGATTGATTAATATTTCAGGGTGGATCGGCGAGAGGAAGGGGCAGTTTTACTTTTTACGATACTTGATTAAAGAGTGAGCGAAGAAGATTTATTAACATATTATATACTCTTCAACTTAGTACGGACATTTTCTAATACGGAGGAACCAGCTTAAGATGCTTTTTAGGGGACCGATTAAAAACATTATAACGCGGATCTCCATCCCGTACGTAGTCAGCAGCTTATACTATGCGTGACGCGTAGTACAGTACGTAAGAAATATACAGAATACCGCACAGAAAGTACAGCGAAGAACGATACGTTTTGTAAAGAATTGTTACGACAAGTCAGTGTGTGTTCCGCAAGTGCTTGAGGACGCGGGATGGGAATCTTTAGAAGATAGAAGGTTTACACAAAGGATACATCTACTTAATAAATTTAGAGAAAGTACGTTCACAGATGATGTAGCTGACATAATGCGTCCCCCATGTTATATAGGCCGTTCTGATACTGCGAGGAAAATCGAAGAAATAGATGCTAGAACAAGTCGTTTCAAAAATTCATTTTTCAACAAGTCGTTTCAAAAATTCATTTTTTCCGCGAACGACGCGGGAAAGCAATCGATTAGTGAAGTAGAGTGATGGTGATTGCACCCCCTGCCACACGCCGAAAGACGGTTTACAGGGTACTTATGTAGATATAGATGACGTAATTAGCGGTTCCCAAGGAGAAACGGACGTGAAAAAAGTCTGACGGGACCGGGACACGAACCCAGGTCTCCCAATTGCTGGTTAGTTGCTCTATCTATTGAGCTGTCCCACCCGGGTTTGTGTCCCGGTCCCGTCAGACTTATTTCACGTCCATTTCTCCTTGGGAATTTTCCTAGGCGCACACCTATCATGTCGAGTCACCTAAACCCTTTTTCTAGTGTAATTAGCGGTTTTTATTATGCACCAGAAGACCTCCGTGGGTCACTTATGACCCCCTGTCGTGCATGCCGAGTGCGAGGTGGGCCCACCTTTGTTTTCATAGAGATGTCACTTGAAGAGGGCACGCAGATCTGGATGGCGCGAACAATGGACCTTATCGTACCGTAAACCTAAAGGGTAGTCCTCGGATCAAACCCTACTCGGTCAGATAGCAAGCCCAACCCTTACCAGCTTTCTCCTGTAATTTGGACGGAACGATACTAGAATGAAACGCTACTTGGAACAAAGACACCGTTGCAGATTAAAATATTTGTAGATAACCATTGGAGGACGGTGGGTATGGAACAAAGGGAGCGGAAGCCCGCAAAAGTTTGAGAAACTCTGTATTAGACGAAGAAAAACTAGAACAAATGGACCAATTTCTATAGCAATTTGGATATAGTTTTCTTTGGAAAGAAGGTGTAGAAAGGAGATAAGGAAAAAGAGCAGCAGATGCAAAATAAGCGTCCATGAAGCTAATGGATCTAACTGATGACGAAGAGGCTATTAAAAGGTATCGGGGAATCACACGTAAAATCAATATACGGTGTTTTTAAACTTATAGATGCGAAACGTAGGCACTAATGAAGGAGTACGTTTAAAGACAGGAAGCCCTCGGGATAAGGGGGTGACGTAAAATGGAAAACATAAACTGAGTTCATAGAATAATGTGCTAGAAAGTGTGGGGATTGTAAGAGAGGAAAGGGATTTAGGTTGAGAAAGAATACTGTGACTCAGGAATTGGTGGTTCGAATTTGAAGAGGGAATGGATCGCTAATATTTGTTTATGAGGGCCAGGATCAGGGGAAGAGACGGAGGCGAAGACGAAGACAAAAGTTGATGCGTGATTTAAGGACACGGGTAGGTTATCGCTAAATGGAAGAAAGAGCGATATTAAGTAGGGGTTTTTAGGGTACTTGAACCTAACGAAAGAAATACATTTTATCTATGAAATAATTGAAATTATGATTACATCGAACTTTCACTTTCAAGTTGTTTAAGTAACAATTTCTTGATACTTCTACTGGAAATATCCATCTTTTTCTTTTCCATTGAGACTACTGAGCTTACCAGAATAACATAACCAATTTTATATGTGGTGATTTTGCGTCTGTAAACCAACGTTGATAAAAAGGGTCAAAACAAGTATATTTTATACACAAGTATAACAACGACAAACATATTTTGCTTTAAGTTTACACTGAATCTTTAACACCCGACATCTTTTAGTCGATATTTTGTATTTTAGTGTCGTTTATAATTCTCTGATATTTCTTGCTTCTCGTATTTTCTTTCTTATTATCTTTTCTTCTTTTTGCAACATCGTTTCTCGTTAGAGATTTATTTTAATTTAACAAAAATGTTAACAAGAATTTAAATATCATTTCTTTATATGTTCCCAATTTTTTTATTTTACGAACGATTTATCTTCTCAATGATAATTTTTGGAAGTTATTGAGGTATCAAAAATCATAAAAGTCATTTATACACGTTTCAGGTCAATGCCACAATGTGACCATCATATTCTCCTTATTTATCCATACAGTCATAACAATTTTATGCGATATATTTTCAATATATTTTCCGATCATGAGTCGTCTCATTTTACCGCACGACAAAGACATGAATTCCCGAGAGAATCGTATCTCAAGGTTGAGATAATAAAATAAGAGGTTAGAGTGATTTCTCTCATTGTTTCTCGAGTATTATAGAATAAAACTCGCGAGAAGACGTGATTGGTTGTCAATCTTCGTGCCCCAACTCTGCCGTCGGTATCCCTTTCCATTAAGAGGGATAATCTCTTGGGGAACATTTCTTATGCGGGGTATAACGAAGCTTCTGTACTTTTTAATGCAGTGCTGCGGAATTGAAAAACTTTGGTAACAACGGGTTTCTTTATTACAAATGCGCACTATTTTAATTACTAAGATAAGTTAGATGGATTGATAAATAATATTACGTAATTATTAAATCTAAAAACTAGCAAAGTTATGGGAAGATTCGTGCTAAATGTTTCGTTTGGTGTACAATATTGATGATGATTTTCATTCGGCTCCATTTGTTGATCACTAACGTTTTCCACATTCATTAGCACAACAAATTATGAAGCAACTTTCCAAGATCTTTGGTTGGTTTCCTCTTTATTTTTACAAGCTTATTCTGCAAGCTCTTCTGATTCTTTATATTCTTTTTAATTAGATTTTTTCCAAAATTTTTACTGCTGGTGCGCTAGGTAGGTTAGATCTACACTAATATTCTCTTCATTCCAGCCTACGCAATTGTATATTATGTGTTATAAGGTTACAAATCATAATTAATGTTGATATTAGTTATTTTAATAAAGTAAACAGATCAAATATCCCTTGTTTTGAGTAATAATCTGCTTAACAAATATAGATAATATAACACTGATGTAAACTTTCTTCCAATATCACTAATCTTTTATTAGTTATCAACCTTACCATGTGGCTAGATTTATCTCCACATTTACTTTCTTGTCCTTACTTCCTGTTTGTCTGCACAATTTCCTTCAAAGTTCACTTTCTCAGCTTTCCTTTTCAAGCCATATTTCCTGCCTCTCTTTTCCTTGTATTCTTTCCAGTAGCTTTCACTTCCACGTATTTTCCTCGTTGGTTTTTGTTTTAATTGATTTATTTAAGACTCACATTCAAACACTTTGAGATTCTTTAGTCTTATTCTCAAACAGTTGTTTAAAAATACAAGTAGTATTTACTAATTCTTTATTTATAAAAATACAAGTATTTTATGTAAATAGGATTCTCGGGTTTTCAACTAGGTGATCTCACCTGGTTGGAAACCCGAGAATCCTTTTTACACAGTATCCACCAGGACAGCTTAAGATATTTATATACACGTATTTTATACTAAACTGCTGATACTAAAGCATCGTGTTTCACTTATGTATGAAAGAAATATTGTGAAAAAAGGAATTAGAATAAATACAGAGATCTAGCTTAGTCTAAGGTATCTCCAAATATGCTTCGTCCTGACTTAGTATCGTTCTGCAAAGAGTTTCATATTAACATTTACAAAACTACCCATAAAGCCGCTAAAGGCGAGTGACAGGAAGTATTTTGAACACCAAAATCCTGATCTAACCTTAAGTCTATTAGATTTTTCAATGATCTGCAAAGAAGTGATTAGACGTAACGACTTGTCCCGGGAATCATTTCCTTGTTACGCTTTGACTTGACTTGATTTTTAAGATCTCTTACTCAATTACCGCTGCCTGCTAACTGGAATCACAAAATTGTCTTCTTGGTGGAAAACACTACCATAGAAACTAAAATTCAGAGCTGTCTAGATTCAGTGGAAGCTAGTGATACTCCGATAGCGTGAAGCTAAAATCTGTTTTGAAAGGAGAATGCTAAAAATATTAGAGGTATTCATTTTCAAGATCAATTACCAATTTGTTTACCGCGAAATATTGATTATATGGAAGATACAGTAACGTTTAGGCTTGTGGGTTTTGAGGCAAAGCGTGACTGCGGACGAATGGTAGAAACACGCATAGACTGCGACGAATGGGATAAATTTGATGACCGCTCGAATCGACGTCGCATGACCTCATCCGTAGATTGTTTTCCCTTCAATCACGTCGTGCGCTTAGTCACGCGTGTATTCTTGTTCTTTAAGTCACGCACCAATAGAAAGATTTCTGCCTTTTCATCGTTACTATGAAATATACTACTACCGATGGTAAACATTTAACTGTCCTTTTTTTCCTAAGTGCGAGTAACCTAGATGGATGTATCGTAGAACTTTACGAAGATTCTTAAGGAAGACTTTAGGAAATTTAGGGATTGGAAGTTTCATCGAACAAATCAGAAATGAGGGAAGAGAATTCTTAGCCCAAAACAAGACCTAGTTTACTTTGGTATGCTGGAAGGTTAAGTCCACTAACCCAAGCAAGGTTAGTAAAAACTGTAAGTGTCACATAGAAATATAATATAAATCAGCGATAGATCTAGCATAGCTTTACTTTGAAACTTGGTCATGATCTTTGCCTTTTCATAGGTACATGCCTAATTTTGTATATAAAAACTTTCTTTCACACTAACTGAGTAATTTTGTCTACGGGATCGTTGTATCATTGTTGTATCACCAATACTAAGCATTCAGTAATGAAAAATACTACCGATGTTTTTTTTGGGACCAAAAGTATTTAATATTCCTTGAAGGGAAGGGAATTTACTCACATGAAACTTCAATGCGTGCGTGGATTTTTAAATTAAGAAATACCAAACCTTAACATGCCCAAATATAAACGGAAATGAAAAATAATTTGCCGGTAGAGGCGGGGCTAAAACTAGAATTCTGAAGAGGTGAAACATTTTCTTGAGAAGAATAGTTCCATTCTCTCTCTTGACAGCAAATTTAAATTCTCTACTCATAATGAGGAAAACTGATATTTCTCAATTTTTACCTTATATTATACGGAGGGCTGATCTGTGAAAGAAATATCCACATGTTGTTCATTGGCAAAATAGCCGCGAAAAACGAGAGGAATTAAAAAACCGTGCACAATATTTTTCAAATTTTTTATCTTCGAATCCATCATGTATCAGTAATATTTGGCGATATTGTTTCCATGGTGATAGCTGAGAGTCATGATTAAAAGTTGCGAAGAAAGTTTAGTTGAAAATTCACGGTAATTCAATTCGAGAATATAGGGAATTGACATTTCGTCTGAGAAAATAAAATTAGCGCAAGTCCAAGGCTCAGCAGCTATGAAATACCAAAAGTCTGGTGAGAGGCGAGGCTTCTTAGTCATGCCGAATCACACCCACGCTAAAGCATACCATCACTCCGTCCTCTCAACCCCATCATCGGTGCATTTTCTCCCCCACTCTCCGTGCCATTCTTGTCCAACTCCACATTTCATTCCAACCAACTTTCCACCTCCGCTTCCCCCATGTGGCTCTTCAGAAGGATCAAACGAATACTTCCAAGTAGCTATTTGAGGTATCTATTTGAGAAGACTTGTAGAACTAACAAACTAATAGGGGTGATTCCAATAGATACTTCATGCAGATTTTTTGTATCTAGTAATCCGAGGGTCCATTTATTTATTTTTTGAGAAGCATTAGGTGGAACAAATATAAAGACTGTAGCGACAAGCTGCTTAAATGCCATACGCAAGGAGATAGGTAAGAAAGGAAGCCAATATAGTAATGGCAAAAACTTTCCCTTTAAACGCAAACTGAAGTTTAAAAATGACTAAGACGGATGAGAAGAATAGAGAATAAAATATATGATTGAATTTCTGCGGCAGGTGAAAGAATGTATGACATTTTCGTTGCCAGAAAGATCCTCGATTGAGAAAGAAAAACTTAATGAGTCCATGAAACGATCAAAATTAATGGGTTATGTGCGCAAATGATAATAAACATTTTTTTACGATAGTTACGAAGGTTGTAAGAAATCCGTGGCACCTCCAGACAATCTGTAAGGCTTTGGAGGACCTGAATGTTTCAGAACACTGCAGAAAACAACCCAGTTTTCATTTTTCTAGCAAGTTAACTATGTTTCGTTCTAGGAAGACCTTTAGTTGTCAGAGATAAAGATACTGTCTCAGGCGTAAATTTGTGGAATTCTTTCATAGTATAATTAAAGAAAAATCCTGTGGTAAATTCCACTTAAACTAGTTAAGTTACCTGTTTATGTGTAATTTACAATAGGATTTTTATTTTGTTATAAGGTTTAGATGGCTCTCGTGTAGTTATTTTTATGGTTTAACAATCTTCCTCTTACGTAACTTCTTGTTCCCAAGGGATTTTTTTACCGATCTTATCGACAAAAAATACTTAATAGAGGTGGTGTTGCGTTTATGCATTGTACTATTGTATTGTACTGTATTCACTTTCCGTAATATATATTCCAACTAGCTGGAAGGTTATAGGTGGATTTGTTGTCGACGACAACTTGGAATTCGGCATTTAATACGCGGAAAAACGTTACGAAAGAAGTCTTTAGAAACGGAAAAGATATATAAGCATGTCTAGGACTCCGAAATTCGAGTTTTGTGTCGGAAAGGTGGTCAGCGTTAGATCGAGAGTACTGGCAGATAATATTTATTGAACATCGTGAAGAGACTGAGGAATGCGTTAGTAGTCTGAGTGAAGGAGAGATTATGTAAAAACATCTGAATGAGTTAGAAGTGGAAGAAGTTTGTGAGGAAATTATCGAGGGTTATGTGAACAAACGAGGATGTTAGCTCGCTTTACACGAGAGGGAATAGCGAGAAGGTTATTTATGTATGAAGAAACTCTACTTTTTCTCGAGCGATGAATCTTTTCCTTTGCTTAACGTCATCTTTGAAGAGAACCTTCCTGAAAGTGGTCTAATATTCCTCCACATATCCTCCTCAACATACGCTGCTCTGCTTCCCCTCCTTTCTTCTACACCGCTATCCCCACTACAAATCGGGTCATCTTCTTCCGTCATCCATTTCTTCATTCCAATTCTTTTACGTCCCCCACGATTAACCTTATACCCTTCATCTTCATTCCTCAAGAGGGAATCTCTGCATTTCCAAATATAATCACGCGAAGATTCCTCTCACGAATGAAGGAAGGAAAAACGCTCTCCTAATACAAGTTGTAGCGACTCCCCAAACATCAACGAAGCATATCTACTGACACTTATTATTATATATAATTAGTGTAACGTTTAATTAGTTTTCGCTCTAGGGCTCAGAATCGAAATGGTTTGCTAAATTGAAGATTATAGTTAATCTATATCCATAATGTATACGTACACATGTGTATATGTGAGATTAACTACACTACAGTGGTACACTACTTGGTTAACGACGGCCTTATCTAAAGACGTTCTTGATTAACGACGAGTGGCTGTGATCAAAATATGTCTTTGGTATCGACGCAGGCTTTGGTTACGGTGTCTTTTGGGAAAAATTGATAGTTAAAAAACCTCTTTTATGACTATTCATTTTATTAATGGTAATTTTTTGTTGCAAATTTAATTGAATGAATCATACGCACCATATCTTAATGTCATTTATATAAGTTTTATCTGCATATTAGATATGCAATATGGTTGTGGAAAATCGTGCCTCGGATAACGACGGTTATGGTAAACGACGACAATCTTGGAACTGATTACCGTCGTTAATCACGGTTTCACTGTATAATCTTTTTTTTAACTATTACAAACTATTGTAACTATTAATACCGGGCCCTAAAGAGAACATTAGTTACATATGCTAACTATAAATTTTAATAATACTAGGCCATAGCGTCATCACCTCAATCGCCTAAGCATATCTTACAAAAAATAAAAAGGAAAAGTTCTTCTACAGTAAATTACCGGTAGAAGAAGTTCTCTATCCTTCTTTTTTGTTGTGACGATAACTTCTACGACATCAAGGCCCCATCGGTTGAATTTAATTACATTTCCCTTCCTCGGCACTCAACCAAACCTTACCTAACTCCATTCCTTCTGTCACAGATATTTGTCTGTGCAATCCTACGTCTTTTCATCGATTTCTTGATTTTTAAGAACATAATTAGTCAAAAGAATTGATCAACACCACTTTGCCCTACGTTAAGCTTCGAATTCTCTAAAAAAACTTCCGTTCCTGGAAATTTGAGAGCCTGGATACGTAAAATGTCGACGTATTATCTGTGTCGTAAGTAGAGAGTCCGTGAAAGTAATATGTCGGCCAACTGGCATGTCGGTGTAGCGGTGTCCATGGAATAGGACGTTTCGAGTCGTACCGATCATTTACGTCAGCGCAGAGAAATCCTGTTCTATGTTTCTTAGAGGCGGCAACATATCATAATTGCGGTATGTCTCTGTGATAGAAGTTATTTTATTATTTATTTATTTATATTATTATTAATATAAACCCGCTTAATTATTTTAACTGGTAATTATTTTTTGCGTCGAGAATGACTAATGAAAGGTGTAGGGATCGCTTTACCCCAGAGGTTTTCATTATGAGTTGTCAGTTTCTACGCTTGATACGGAGAAGGACGCCATTATCTTTACTAATTGTTTTGACCTCATTTTGACTAATTTATCGCAATTTTAGATAGATGCTTGAGCTCTATGATTTGAAGGGCAATGTTAATCTTCTCTAGCGAGATATGGTGGAATTCCATAATAAAATAAATAAAATTCTTAAGCCTGACGATGAACTGAAAGTTCGAAACCATTGGTAGCAAAGCCAAAAAGCTGCATCGTTTGTACTACTAGGCCGATAAGAAGTGCTTCCACGTGATATATTTTAATTTTTACGAAGTATAAAAAAGAATATGCGAGGGCGAGGATAAGTCGCCTGGAAATCGATGCGCATTCAGATTCTAAGGTCTTCAAACATCAGCATCAGGTTTTATCAGCATTGAGAGTAAATAGAAAGATGCGGTTGCTTTTAAAAAATGCGGCCTAGAGATTTTAGCCTGTAATCTATCTCTAAATTTGTAACATGGATGGCAGAACCATACCGTACGTAAAGAAATTACCTTAGAATTTGAACGCACTTAGTAAGAAGTGAGCTGCTTCCATAACTTGATGGATTATTTCCATTCAGTACAGGATAGGTAAAAATGTTCTTTGGTTTACTTTTGTCTCAGTCTTGATTATGGGCACCAGGATTTGTCCATAGGGGGGTTTAGAGCCATTGAATAAACACTACATTGCCTACAATCTAGGGGCAACACTTCCGCCCAAAATCTAATGAAAATAGAAACTTATTTATTTTAACATGTATACCTTCCAGCGGCGCTTTTAACCCTCTGATATGATGTATTAGAGTGGCCAGGATTATGAGAGGGTTGCCTCTCGCATGCTTTCCTTTATCGCTGGACCTGTTCTTATGGGAGGGTTCGAACCCCCAAAGCCACCCCTTGGCTATGCATCAGGTCTTGATAATACGTAAGCCTTTGAGGTATGAATGATTCTGAAATGTGGAATTTGCTTTTATCCCTCCCTATTGAACGCTGTCTGTCTACACAGTCCTCAGCCTTCAGGCTGGTTTGAACCTCATCCCTCCACAATAAGCAATTGAAATCTCTGGAGAGGGGACTGAGGTGACTTGGCAAAATGAGGAGTGAGGCGGTTTGCTTTCCTCACTGAGACAGAATGTTATAAGCGGAACAAGTCCGCGTTACTAAAGCACAATCTCTAAAAGTAACACTTTTCATAGCATTGAAAAAGGTGAAAGAGTTAATCAATGCCATTATTCAGCATCATTTATTCCTCGGTAGCTCGCATATTATCACAGCCATAAGCAAAACTGAGTTGAAAGTAAATGAAAGATACATTTTTCTCTATCCTGTACCAAAAGACAAATGAAAAATGTCCCATTCACAAAGACGTGGTAACAGGAGCAGTGAACGCTATTAAAATGTCATTTGTGATGTCATTGTGATTTTCTTGAACGTAATTCAAACTATTTTACCTAAATTAACTTCTCCTTCCTTTTCTTGTCAAAAGCCAGAGTACAAATAAGGAGTTGAGATGGTTGTTAGTTTCTTTGGGCAAATAAAGTTTTGTGTAGCGCAGCGCTAATTGCTCCGATGACCCTACTGAAGGTGAAGAATGGTGAGCGATCTCTGCAAAACGACGTATGAAATGCGCAGTGACGCGGCGAAGGAAAAACTTGTTCGAAGTGCGGTCTGAGATAGAGAATAGAATTCTCCTCTTTTTTAACTGTTACTGCGACTGCAGCCGAACCCAGCGTGACTTCATCACCGCCGCCCTCTCCCCACATATTTACCTGTGCAGTCCCTCCGGTGATACTGTCCCGGGGGCAGGAGAAAGAGGCGCGGCCAGGAATTCCAGATGGACTTCGTGTTACGCTCGACAGACCGCGTTACGTCCACTCTTGCGACGATGCACGCTGAACTGAAATCGCATCGAGACGGAAAAAATAGAAAAATGGCTTTTTCGAGCACAGATTTGGAAACTTTCCGTGGTTATTCTTAAATAAATTCTGCATGAAATTATGATTGCCGTTTATGCCGATTCTTGCGTTTTTAAGTAACTCCGGTGGTTGAAATTGACCAAATTAATACAAAACACAAAACTTGATACAAAAAGTACCGGGTCTCAATTTTATGTGAAATTCTTCAAGTTCATCCGGGTGTAGAAGCCATCAAAGTTAACTCATCGGGTGAAATATGACTCTATATCACGACTTTTTCTTTTATCACGCAGATTTCCTCTTTTTAAAGGTCTCAGTTTAATATTTACGCGCTTATTTCAAAATAATGGCGAAGCCTTATTAACAACATAAACGAGGAAAATAGTATAAAAGACACCTAGCGACACGGTAACAGATACCACGAGATTCGAAGCACTTTTAACAATTCTACTACTACGGAGTACTCGTTAAAATATCACTCTGAGGCCCGATATTGTAATGCATGCTTACTGTTAACATTTAACTAATGTTCACTTTAGGGCCTGGTATTATATTGTTTTAACTTAATAGTGAATATCATGGTTAATCTCCGTGCTAATCCGTCGCATATATACGAGATTACTATAATCTTCAGTTAAACTCTTACAAACTGTTATAATACCAGACCATAAAGTGAACATTATTTAAAGTTCATTTTAAGTATACTTTAAAATACGGAGACAAAAAGTTTCTCATAGTGTCCTTCAATAGTCCTCGAGAGGGACTACATTCTCGATTTATCAAACAGCAATTAATAAAAGTTTCTATGGAAACATACTTCGAGATGAAGTTCCAAGAAGTCAAGCCTTCAACAATTAAGTTTATTAGATAAACTACTTTTCCTCGCATTACTCAACAATTCTATCGTCGCATGAATTGCACTCTCCGAGAGAAACTCTCAAACTGCACTTTTGCGCGGCTTTTTTTCTCGAAACCGCTGAAATTGGTATTCGAATCGCTTGTTTTCCAACATTCCAACATATCCGCCTTCCCTTTCTCCCCCATTTTCTGCTCTTTGTCTTTCTTTCCCCCTCTTATTCCTCGACCCTACCTCTCTTCGTTGCTTTAAATGGTGCCCCAACAATGAATATCTGCTGAGACAAAACTGTCCGGGACTCGCTCTCCAGAACGACCTCTTTAACAATTTAGCCCTCATTAAAGAACTGCTTCCTCGAGGCTTACAATGAATGCACACCGCAAATGCACTTTCAAGATCTCAAAGGAAAAAAGTCGCAAAAAATTTGGGCCTGGGGATTTTGAGCGACTCTAGCGATTCGAAATGCATCTTAAAAGAAGCATTAAACGGCTGGTGAAAATATGAGCCTGCGTGACAATACGTAAGGAATTCAGAATCTTCTTTGTTTCGCGAATGTTTTTGGCTCCATGAATCTTCTTTCTCTCATTCGAAAGTTAATGATGAAAAATACTTCGCAGAGATCTAGTGGTATCGCAGAATTTCCCAATTATATTTATAAACTTGGCCAAGTTTTTTTCTCGTTACGGACTCATTGTTACGTCACTGCTGTAACCGTCTTTACCGGAATTTCCATTGTATGACTTACTCGCTGCATCCGCGTTTATTTTTGATCTTAATAAATGTGGAAAAGAATGTAGAAAACTTATGCTATGTTGTTGAAAGGACATGATCGGAACCCAAATAATTACGCATCGAACGAACAAAGAAAATGAGGTGGAATATCCATATTGTGAGGATGTTCGGTTATTGATCTCAAAGTCCAGTACGTCTCAACACTGGTTGGGATACCTATTTCTTGAGGAGTCTAGTCTCGCCCTGGAGGATATCAAATATCGGATCACTGCAAAGGCGTTTCAAACGTAGGGTTGCCAACTCTCCGGGAATTCGCCGGGATATTCCAGAAATTGTACCATAGTTTGTCAAATCTTCCGCCTTGTGGCTTGAGGCGTTTTGCTCTCACTTTTACTCAACTAGATTCGCGTTATAATCCTTGCAATAATTTATCATCCTTCGCAACTTTTGGCATGACGGAACTTTATTTAGTTTAAAAATATGTCTGTTATTATATCTAGTCCTAAGCACAAAAAATTCGGTCGTAAGATCATATTACCTCAATATATTTCTTACCACTTTTTATAATATTTATTCTACTGGTTTCAAGTCATGAAAGCCTACTTTACGTACATTTCTTATGGAAAAGAATAGTATCTGATTATCCCCGTGCATTTATATGGGATATCTCATGAAATCAATGTACAACAATTGCCTTGGTCGTCAAAGGGATGAGTTGTTTATTTCCCAAGTATTTTACGAATTTTCCATTTATTTTATCAAAGTTCTCGCAATTTCGAATTTATATGAATGATTCACGAAGAATATATGATAATTTTCCTTTCTTGAGACACTTGTCTCAATTTCGTATGACCATTATTTCGAATTTAATTTTGTAAAAGAAACAACCTCTAAAACGACTAAAACTCAACCTCATGAAATCGTACTTTACGTTCATCTCTTAACGAAACGTATTATGGGCTCCTGGGTTCGAACCCGGGCCTTTACAGAGATGAGAATAGTTTTCCTGGGGGTTTCAGCATCGTAGAAACACAATACAGTTTGTTTCAGATCTCTGAGTCAAGCCGTTTCTGAGATAAATAGGGGGACAGACGGACGGACAGATATATGCTTTTTATATATATGATGCGGGATTTCCCGAGGAGATAGCCTGTTTCGATGCTAGGGCGGGTNTGATGTTTCGTATCGAGATATTTGTAAACATATTATTCCGGTAATGATACTATCAGTTAATTCCTATTATTCTATTAATGGTTAAAATAACTATGCTAAAGTTTCACAGAAATTATTCATTAGCGACCTGTTTCACCTATTGATATTATTATCGTGATGAAATCGTGATTTTAACCATTAATATTGAGGAGTTTCACAAAGTCACGGCTGATTCCATCGATATCATCCTTTTATTCCTTTATGGAAATCGTGTTAAATCGTTCAAAATTACATCTTCGGGTACAGCAAGTTCGATTGTGATAAAATTGCACATGTATGCTGCTCATAAACAAGGAATACACATTCAATGGTAGTTAAATTTATGCTTTGAATAGTCTCCCGGAATCTCCCGGAAATTACTTCTCTTGGAATGATCAAAGTCAGTAATCAACTCTTCGGGAGCTGGCAACGCTATTCATATGTCCTTTCGACTTGTTCTGTAATTGTATTTTATTTTGTTCCTAAGCGTGAATTTCAGAGCTGAAAAGATCAATTTTTTTCAACACGATTATCAGCCATTCGCCACTCTTATTTGTTGAAATGTATGTTTCTTGATCTCTAAATAAAGTTATCGGTATATTGCCCGAAAGTCCATAAAAATAGCAAGGTTAATATTTTCCTTGTGTTACGGGACTGATTGGATGAAATATGTGGAAATAGGCCTTCTTATAACGCTATGGTTATCCTTAAATGAAAGTATTTTCTAAGAGACAGTGAAGCTTCATATATATATTGACTATATAATCCCGGACTTACTCGTATTTATCTCTACCGGAAGATGCAAGCAAGCTTGTGAAACCGGTCGTGTATTAAATATTCTGAGGAAAAATACGAAGTTTCACTGTGTCTTATGATGTCTTTCCGCCAGATCTCGCCTTCCAAGATCGATTTCATTGAAAGTACTTTCTTAAATTATTATGACAATAGGCGATATAATTTCTTCGCCTACACGAACATGGTGATACTCCTTATGAAGCCAAAGTGAAAATAGGTGCTGTTTATTATTTAATCTCACGTTAATTTAGATTATTTTGGAACTAGCAAAGGTATGTATAACCACATATTTTATTGGAGCTATTGTGCTAGAAATATCCACGTTCGTTGCTAAGATATATTACAAAAATATTATTAAAATATTTTAAATATTATGAAATAAATTGACTCTCTGATTTTGATTTACTATATCTAATATATGTATATATAAGCAAATTTGGATATGTTATTGCATGACAATAACATTATATACGTAATTAATGTGAATATTAACAACATATAAGTATGTCGATATGGCTATGACTGAGTTAAGGCCGAAAATATTGATCTTACCTAGAGACTAATCATTATAACGTCTTGATAGGCAATACCAATATTAAAAATATGAATTCTTAGAAGAAATTTTATTCGATTTAAAAGTGATATAATAAAGAATAATTTAAGAGGAATGATCGAAGCTTAATGGTTGATTATCCCGTAAGTAAGAAGCCCGAATTTGTGCATCCACATACGTATGTGAATATAATTGTAAAGAATAATTAATAAATTCAAATTGGCGCGACAGATTATCACTCACATGAAGAGAGTATGTCAACCGTTTTAGATTCAAACAATTTTCCGCATGGACATTTTGCCGCCGCGTTTGGAATGGGGAGATTCCCATTTCCGCAAAAACGCTTCCGTCGCCGGAATCCAATTGCTCGAGGAGGCGTTTCAAAGTCCCGGTGAAAGCTTCTCCGAAGCAGTCCTTTCCGAATTAATTTAACGTTTATCGCTTAATGGAATTCGTGATTTAAAATATATGTGGATGCTCTTCTTTTCATAGCGTTCTCTGAGGATGATGCGGTCGGACGCATTTCTTAGCGATCGTTCCGTGACTGTATTTCCGGCTGACGCACCAGTCTGGCGAATCCGTTGGTTTGTTAAAGTTAATGAATGATTTGAAAATAGCGTCCTCAAATCGAGTAGAGGTCGACGGTTTCAAGGACTAACACTCTATACTATACGGTCGCTAAAAAATGGCAGAATTATTGGCAAAACTTTTGTAATACGCTGCCTTAGCATTTTCTACAAAAATAGGCAAATAGGGTTAAATGTATCATTAGAAAATGACGTCTGCGAATAAGTTATCGAATGCCGTTTTGTACTTCCTGCAATGGTCCTTGGTTAACGATAATTAATGCCATACTTGGTTAATGAAGAGTGGCTGTGATAAAAAAATATAAAATCCTTAATAAATGATTTGTTAAATTAATAAATCGCATTAAAAGTTTATAGCTATCCAACGTAAAGAAACATATAACGTTTATAAAGTAATACATACGTTTAACAACGTTTATATAAAGTGATATGTAAGGTTTGTTCAACTACTCTCTCCGGTTTACTTCCTGGACGGAACTTGTTACGTTGATATTGATGACTGAATATTCAAATTTCCGCGATAATTAATCAACTTGACAACCATTTTCGATCCATGAGTGATAAACGTCCTGACCTGAATAATATTTATACATTGAAAACTAACTTATTATCACTTAATATGAAGTTTATTGATTACCGTACTGCTACTTTTATGGATTGAATGGTGAGAATGAAACGAAAATTCAATTATTATTTTCCAGGTGTGAGTGTTTGAAAAATGTCCTACAAAACAGAATTTAAAGAGCTTCTGGCAAACATTTCCAGTGGAGGAATGAATTCTCGAGTATCGACTGCGGACTCTCTCCAGGTTCCGGCCGCGCCACAGATTTAACTTTTAAACAAATCGCGTCGCGCATATGATCCTGAATAATCCGGTCACCATTCCTAAGCCGTACCCAAGCGCGCTAATGGCCGCGGAACCTTTCCATCCCCGTTTGCATCTAAAAAAGAAGCGCTGCACAATTTTCCCTCTGTGAAATCTCTTGGGCTAAAAGGGAAGACCGAAGGAAACGTCACAAACTCTCCGTGCGTCCGCGTTTGTGGATGCAATTAGCGCATTTTTCTGGAAACAGTTGAGCAAAGACGAGCGCCGGGGATCATGAGGATCCGGAACTCGCTATTGGACCGCGTCACTGGGAATCAAGCGTCCGATGAGGAGGCGTAAACAAAGATGCGATCTGAAAGAGAAGTCGATGGGAGGCGTGCTCATCTCATAAATACGTAATGATCGCCACTTGAGGCGATACACAGCGCGGCGGGCGCTTCGAATT
Source organism: Ladona fulva (assembly GCA_000376725.2). NCBI lineage: Eukaryota > Metazoa > Arthropoda > Insecta > Odonata > Libellulidae > Ladona > Ladona fulva. The sequence continues at coordinate 394,402 of KZ308652.1, forward strand.
GGCGGAGAGGAGAATGGTTGAATTTAAGGCGCAAATGGCGTCTTCAAAGTCCTATGCGGGATGATTAAGGAGAAGAAGGGGGCACCACTCTTGGTGTACGAATCAAGATAGAGTTCGTTTCCATCTTCTTGCCTAGGGATAGAAATCTTTTTCTATCGGAAGGCTACATGTAACATTAGGGTAACCGTTAGGCTGTATATGGTTACACCTGAGTGCCACTGAGTGGCATATTGCCTACAATGTAATATTTTAACGTCGAATTTGTGCAAGATAAACGAATCTATTCGCCTATTAAACTCAAGTGGAAAGCTTTCCTCCTTATGTTATCACGACGTAGTAAAAAACTGCGAAACGAAGTTATTTTTATGCGTACATTTATTTCTGGAGACAAAAAGGCCGCATTGAACGCCTGAAAGGCCATTAAATTTCCCCAACCTTATTGTGATGTCCGATATAACACAACAGTGAGAGAAAAAATCCATAAATTAATAAGGGGCTCTTACTATGTTTTTTATACATAGATATATTAGATTTCTAACAGTTCTGTTTTCTCTTCTATCCTCATTATTTACGATTACCAATGACGTCTGGCTTCAGGGTTGAAGTGAGTTTAACAGTATCTACATCTATGAACACTGTCAGTATAAAGTTGACGCGGATCCTGCTCAAAATCCGTTCCAGAATCCTCGATTCAATTTTTTCGATCACTCTTTTGCACCTATTCTTGTTTTATGCTCTAAAAAATCGCTTGTTTTGTACTAAGACATTAGATTGTCTTATAGTATTTCAACGCTTTTTCAATTTCTCTTTAAATGCTATGCAACACTGAAAAATATGTTCCCTTTTATTTTAAAAGACGACACACGCGTGAAAACAGACCTAATACATTGTAGTAGTATAATTTACGATTTTTTATATAAAGGAGAATGTCTAAAAGCAATATGTTTTCGACAGGTCGCTTTTCCTTAAATATATTTAAAAATTTGCTATTGATATAGCATAATTCTCTTTATATACTTAATAAACATAGTGAAATAAACTTTGGAGAACTGATTCGTTGTAGGGACAACGTAAAATAATTGTCCTTATGCGCAATTGTTCACATGAAATGCAGTTTCCTAATAATTTTTCCCGCTGTAGAAACATTTTTTCTGTGATAAAAAAATATAGTTTTTTCCTCTACAAAACCATTCTTTCTAGTTTAAAAAAAATATATTTTTTATTGTAAATNNATTAATAGGTCAAGCGAATATAAAATGGTGAATGATATATATATATTGTATTGAGGAAGCCAGCAGCATCGCTTAATATCTTAGGATATCTCGTATATCATATTATATTTTCGTGTCTGTTCATTATTCTGACAAGGGTTAATTTGAAGAAGGAACTCTCTAGTCCCAATTTCTCCCAGCAAAGTATGGAAAGTAATATCATTAAAGTTCCAAGCCTTTCCTGAAAGTATTTACGAGTACAAGAAATGAGTAACGAGTGCCACTCCACGATTTAAGGTTGAATAAGTAGGTATTATGCTCTTTCTGTTTAGCATAGATAAGTTCCACTAACATAAGTATCACTTGGAAGTTAAAAAATGTTGAGAAAATATCCGTGGTAACGGAGAGTTGTTGATAAAAACAGAACGTAGTTCAGAATGCGTTTTAAGATGATTACGTAAATGATCAATAAACTAAGAGACTTCCTCAGCCATAAAGGCGCTGTTGAGCCTGTATCTCATCTAAAATTCAAATCATATTGCGCTGAGGAAAGTAAAACTGAATTGCGCTTTTATAACAGCCGTTTTATCTTTAATGCTGGATTGAGTTAATTGGCAATGTTTTATCTCATTGTCAAACACGGAGTCGCTGTCTTAATTAATGGCCACTTCCATCAGCTTTCATGGCTCGCTGTTTGATTACCACTTTATTATGAGGCATCATGTTTAATTCTATTCTTTCGTCATCGTCGTCAATCGTTCATATTTTTACGATTGATTATTTTAAGCCAAATTAGAGGACTAAGATCGACAGTTCTTGGTTGAAAATTAACAGCAGCAGTTAACTAAGGAATGTGGTCTGAAAAATAGAGAGTTGACAGATACCAAGTGATTCGACATCCAGTGAACCAGATAAACGTCATCTCCTTTACAGTCCACGCATGTAGCAGCTGCGTTAGAGCCGAAGAACATACCAAGTTTCTTCATCGGGGACAATTTATGCAGAGACGATCCTACTTAGGGACGACAGAGACAACATGGGAACATTCCGACGTATCTATAGATGGAATTAACAGCGTTCGAATGACGATGGTGAGTTGCCTTTTAAAGACCCCAAGCAGTCGCATGGCCAGCTCTTGCTTCGGACTGACGCAACAGAAATTTTCGGGTCACCATCATTAGATGTGGGGTAATGCTTACAAATCATTTTCCTGTCCGGCACGTCAACGTATTAACCCATAATTTGCAGCACTCTGGCTCAGATGGATCCAAGTTTTATGATAATAATAAAAATTATTTCAATTAGGCGAAATTGAGACTAAAAGTCTCCTCTTTCATCTAACCTAAGTTTTAGTGGGCCCAAAAGGGGCTGCAAAGCTTTTGCGGGCTAAAATACTTCCCTAAATTTTAAATATTTACTCAAAATAGAGTTTAATGTTTATATTCTGACCAAGATTTGCGTTTATCCCCTCAGTTAACAATGTATAGGCTCGATTAACCATTCTGAATTGGTTGAAGGGTCGCGTGCAGCAAACGACCGCGGATTGGAACCTCATTTTACAAGAGAAGATAAGCAAAGTCAGGCTCTTGGACTACTTTTTGCAGCCTGCATAATGCTAGAGAATGAAATCCACTATCAAGCACGGGCATCTTTGAAATTAAAGAATCAGATATGGACGTCACCTGATCCACTGATTGCTTTAATTAACATCGCGTGTAATTTCTTACACAAGCTTTAGAAGGTGCAGCATCTTTGTCAATGCAAAACGATGAGCTCCGAGGAAAATGATTTTTCAACCCAAAGTAAGGAAATTGAGTTTTATTCTATTCGTTGTCTCCAGCTTCTTACCGAAAAATTATGAACTGCCCACACGGTCCGCCGAAAGATATTTATGAAGGAAACAACTCACACTGCGGACAGCCAATTAATAAGTTTGCTTCACTCTGTAAATTAGAGATTTAACAAGTTATCTACGACCATGCCCTTATGAATGAATACATTTTTTCTTTTGTATTTTGGTACAAGATAGAGAAAAATGTGTCTTTCATTTACTTTTATCTCAGTTTCGTTCATAGCTGTGATAATATGAAAGCTACTGAGATATGAGTAATGCTGCATAATGAATTTGATAAGGTCTTTCCTTTTAAATTCTATGAAAAGTATTACATGTAGAGTCATTGTGCTTCACTTACGTCACTACTTCCACTTTCCAGCATTCTGTCTCAGTGATGAACGCAATGGCAAACTTCCTCACTCCTCATTTTGCTTCAGCCCCCTCTTTAAACCTTTTCGATGCTTATGGTGGAGGACTGAAGTTCGAACCAGCCTTCAGGCTCTGTATAGACAAACTACAGGTTCGACCCCTCTTGTATATCTTCGTATAAGGCGCAGTTATGCACTTCAGGTTTACTTATTAACTTGATTTTTTCAGTGTCGCCTTCCTAACATTTTTATAGTTTCATTTTTCAACTTTGAGTGAAAGTAAAGTTTTGCCTTATGTCCTTGTATTGATGATTGTTTTGGTGGTAGAAGTGGTCTATTGCATATTGAAACGTAATCATTACCTTTTGATAATGGGTGAACCTGATATCACTAACAGCCTTCTGTGAAGTCCCTCCGCAACTGTGAGTCACCGCAATGGAATCAACAGGATGAGGAAGCCACCATCCTTGTGCCTTGCGAATTAAGGTGTGGCTGAGCCACTTCGCGAGCTGTGATTCATCGGGGAATTAACTGACCGGTGTTCATTGCAGCTGGCTTTTTAATATACGTTAATCAGAACGGGGGTGAGAAACCTGCGGTTTTTTCTTAAATTCCTTAAATAAATCTAGTTTTTGTTTCCTATTCTTGCTTATTAAGTCCAGTGAAAAGTAAAAGACTAATGTCCTACTAAGTTTTAAAAGAAATTGAATTCTTTTTAACTATTTAAATTTGTGATCAAATAGTTTAATTTCCCAGCCATGATTAATAGGTCAAGCGAATATAAAATGGTGAATGTTCTACTTAGGTGTAATAAAAATTTAATTCGCCTTCCTCCTAAAATTTTATACGATATTGGGCTATTTGAATTTAGGCAATAGGTCACACGCACTCGGCATGACGGTTTCATATGCGGCCGAATGTTGCATTCGGTTTTTCGGTGAAAAGTTTTCCCTACCCTCGTTGAAATCCCCGTTGTAAGATGAGTTCAACTCAACTCAACTCAATTACTGTTTTATCGAATATAGTATACATACTAATAAGAAAATTGAGGCTTATAATAATAAATTGTCTTTATTTAGGCGAGATTGATACTGAAAGCCTCCTCTTCCACATAACCCATAACTTATAATCAGTTATCATCCAATATTCACGGAGAAGACACGTTAGCAGGTGTTTATTAGCACGGTATCGAGTTAGTGGTGGAAGCCGAGTCGTGGTTTCACTACATTTCACTTCGACAAGAATTCCTGCGATTGGTTATTTAAAGATGTTTTCTTGAATTCCAGTCAACATTTTATGATACTTCTTTCATCACAAAGGGATTTCATTACCTCTTTCCTCAATTATCATAAGGCACAGGATTATTTTCAAAGATTTCGACGCAATCGAAGAATTATAATCAATTCGCTCTCGAGTTCTGATCTTGCGGAACCACTTCACTTAGGTTGGAAGACGTGAGCAGGGGAAGTTGGTAGCATTAACGTTCACCCGAAGCTCGTGAGCAGGTGATTCGGCCTGGAATTTCCGTTTGCATAAATCGAGTGAGAGTAAGTTGTGCGTGTCGCTCGATCTTCAAAGGGATAGTGAGCATGTGGAAGTGAATGAGAGAGAAAAGCAAGAAAGAGATAGGAATGAAGGAGTTTCTACATAACTCACCGATAGGCCTTCGAAAAGTTCCCATAATCTCGCTTTACCGCGTCTGGCAGCCAAAATAAAACCGAAATTGTCGTGTAGCGTTGTTGCAGTTATCTAACAATGGAAAGTCTTGGAAAATTCTCATGCGCGACATTGTGACGCAACAATATTATGTATAAAAATTGTTTTCCGATCAAAAACTTCCTTCTTTCACAATTCTCCTCTTGCTCGTTTTCTTTTTCTATCGCTTCGACTCGTTTATTCCATTCTTTGCCAAACCCGCATACCTCACCAATGTGTGATTCCCTCTCCTAAGTTCCATGTTTCACACCCGTTTCACAAATTTATTTATTTAATGTGTCCCCACAAGCATCGATTTACTTGACAGTTACAGCTGTAGACCTAAACAGCAAGAACAGACAAACGCTTCCAATCATTCCCCAGCTAGAAAAATCCGGTCAACCGGAACTCGAAACCGGGACCTTGGATTTGGAGCACCAAATCCAAGGACTTGTCTATTCAAGACAAGATTTTACTATTATTTCCAAATTGTTTTTAAGGGGCATTTTTGCACACATAGAGTTCCATTGCTTATAATTTAAGGGCTTTTAGTGACAGTAAATGTTTTATGTAGAGCAAATTAAATTACGTCAGGAGCATAAAATCTGTTGTTTCCTACCATTACAAAAACTTGGCCAAAATTATTTTGGGGATATGGGTACATATTCCTCTTTCTGATATCAGATATAACTAATTATCTGTTAGTTGTGAAGTTCAAGTACCTTATTGCAACATTCGGGACTAGAAGTGAAAATCTCTTTGCATGAGTATAGTGAATAGCGAGACGACAAAAAATGGCAACTATTCATGGCTAATTATATAACTGCTTTTTATTATATACTAATAGAGGTTAAATGGAAGAGGAGACTTTCAATTTTGCCTAAAATAAAGACATTATTTATTTATTTGTTTAAGATACGCATCCCAATACCTCTTAAATCCTACCCGAGGAGAATTTCAGCAAATAGCGTCGAAACTAATAACAATCGACTGAGCGGTGATTTTGAAATTTCCATGTAATTTGTGGGCGTATGTAATTGTTAATTACCAAGAGTGATACCATGTTTATGATACTCAGAGATTGTTGTCCATAGGCACGGTTGGGATTGAAGTAATAAAAAATGAAGGATAATAAATAACAATGAAAATAAACGATAAATAATTACGAAGATAAATAATAATAAAAATAAACCATAATTAATAAAAAGTAACACATATTTTTAGCTCCTGAGAAACCTAACGGTACATGCGCAATCTGAGAACTAGAAGAGTTAATCCTAGAAAAAGGGTTCCTGTCGGGGGTATTTCTAATTCATACCATTTCCCTGGTTTATCACCGCCTTGATTTCCCCTCGTCTTCCAGAGCCACTATCCCCACCACACTTCGCGTTGAACATTTTGCGGAAGCGTGCGGCCTATCACAGTCATTCGTGAATCTATCGGTCAATCGACGCCGCGTATTGCCATAGAAACTCAATTTCTTCGACTAATCTCTATAGCACTCAGCTATCTGATTACATTCTCTTCGGAGCACTCGACGAGGATAAAAGGGTTTCCTGGTCCTCCGTTGCGCCATCTGCTTTGAACCCAATCGCACCGCGTCATCCGGAGCACCACTCGACTTCACATGCGACCATTTCAAGTGCGTGATCCACGCGAAGCATTAACTCTGAGCGCTGCAGGACAAATCCGCTCGATTTGGGGGTCGAAAATTGTGTAATCCCTGCGGGAAAACGGAGCACTCTGATCATAAGTTACAACGTGCAGGAAAAGGCTGGGTTTCGTTATTATCAATATTAATGATTAAAAACAGCATCAACTGCACATTTTCATTAATATGAAAGATATGGTGGATAATGCATGATTTATATTGGTTCCAGATGGGACTTCAGGGATACTGTGGTGAGACCGCGGATGTACATCACCGAATCCCCACCTTACATCAACCTACTAAGCAATCCCACCGATAAATCAAAAAAAATTGAGTAAGCCGTAGCATTAACTTCTGAGGAAATATTTCCTTGCGGAGATTCTTAATAAAACTCTTCCTGAAATCCTGAAGTCTGGATACAGTAGACTCATCGCAGTTGAGTTTTTATGCCAGATTGATATTTTCACGAGGATAAAAATGTTTCTGAAAATCTTATGCGTAATCCATCTACATAACATCTACAAAAATACTCAGCAAACCGCCTGTCGACTTGTGGCAGGGAAGTTATAATAACTTACTTAACCTTAATTCAAAGGATTATAATTAATAAGACAGTATTGGAGAATTTTATAGCGAATTTAGTGGTGATAAAGTGTACTGAGTACATGATGCAGCGAAAATACTTTTACTTACAAGGAATACTAGGGTAGCGAAGATTGGACGATCCAGCGCTACGTCTAACCTATGAACAAGCATCGCTGAGACCTCCTTGGGACACCAGGAATCTCCTGTTAGCACGGATATTGAAACTATTTTGAAGGAAAACTTTGCCATCAATACGAGGAATGGAAAAGTTTACAATCTATAGTAGGGAAACTCACAGAGTAAATTTTTAAATAAATTTTATTAAGCTGCTCTTATTACGTTCGCATGGAGGCGGTTGGGGTTCCATCACTAGCTACGGTATTTCTCAGGGATTTGAGACCACATATTGACTCCGCTTGGGAAAATGAGTATCAGAGATGAAACTATGTCAGCAGACTCTAAAAGCATCCATTACCTCGTAAAGCTAATCTTTCTTCATTTTATACCTTTAGGCTCAAGTATTATTAGTCTTAACCTACTAAGGTCTTAATTATTATCATCAATTATCACAAAGAATGTTTATTACTCACACTGTAACCATCTGCTTAAAGATGAAATTGCTGTAGTACTTTTCTTAGCAAATTTTCCCATTTTTCTATACCAGTAATGGATTTTAACAGCGTATAGGCTTCATCTTCTCATTTTAAGTTTGATTATAAAGTCGTTGTTCTGTTGACCTTTTCACTAGCTCAGCTCCGCTTATCGAGCATTTGGCTCGCAAACTATTTCTTAGATGATAGAAATCGAACACGTGGACTCTTCCGGTTCGTTTTCCTATCCCTTCGGAACTTTTTGTTTGAAGAGCGGAATTTTTTTCGAGATCTCATAGTTTTACTTAGTAGCAGTTATGCAACGTGTAGAATGATGCAGGGAATTCAATGCAAAGGTGACCTCAGAAAGTGAATCTCAGCTCTCGGTGTGTTTGAAGCAATGATAAGTATAAAAAGAAGAAAAGTGAGAATGAGGAATGTGGATTCGTTGAGGAAATTAATAAATTTCATTAGGCAAGACTAAGGTTTTATTGTTTAAAGTTAACGGAGAGGTAGAGAGATGTAGTACACCTAGACAGAGATCCGTAATATGGATGTAATTGCGGTCTTTCCTATTACAATCGTAGAAATTATCATCATTATAAAGGTAAAACGTGTAGATAAAAAAGAGGTAAAGTTGATGATTGCTTCGGCGATGAAAGAATATATTCATCAGCGACGCACTGTCGAAGATTATGCCGAAATCCGAATTTATCCAGTGCGTTCCGAAATGATTTGTTTTTCGATATTATCTGTTGCAAAATTTGATTTCCACTTCTTACAACTTTATTGCTTAGATACGAAGCAAGTTAAATCCAAATACATTAAATTGCGTGTTATTTTGAAATATAATCTCATCAGTAAATGTCATTTATTTTTACAATTAGTGTCAATCCTTTAACATATATAGATATGAAAACTATATCATAATCTGTCAAATCATAAAACATATAACTGGGAAAACTCGAATACCCGGGTATTTAATAAATTTTTAATCGATTACCCGTGTTATTGAAAACCCGAGTACTTTGGACTGCCTAGTGCAGAAGTTTCCCCATAGTTTCACACGATATTACTTCTCCATTCTCGAAATAAGAAGAAATGCCTCGTAGATAACCAAGGAAAAGGTATAAATCGTTATTTAATCCTCATTTTATCCTTGGTAAACCTAGTTTTATCACGTATTCTATCTTCACCCGTTAGAAGTACGCCTTAAAAATATCTCAAGCGCACGGGACTCAGTCCGAAGAACGCCGTGCGAACTCCCGAGGTTCTTCAGTTGCGACTGAGGATTTGTACACGAATTTTAAATGATAACTAGAACGCTTTCGAGCGTCCTGTCAAGTCTCTCAAGAAATGCAGGAGATATGAGAAAAGCGTATTTAGTTCAACAAAGGGAATACTTATGAAAATTCCACATAAGATCTCGTTGAAGACAGGGTACGGAGACTTATAAATGAAATAGAAACTTTCTTTTCGACTGCAATCTAACGTAGTTGCATTTGTCGAAGGGACGTGAAGAATACTTTGTTTTCTATTAGGGTGGTAAAGTAAATGGTAAGAATTACCCCCAATAGAAACTCGTATATAGTGATATAAATTTTATCTGCGATTTTGAAGTTTATATATTATCACAAGAGTGTTCGCTAACCTGGAAAACCTGAAAATCTCGAAATTCGTTCTTCTGGAAAACTCGGGGAACTTGGCGGGTAATCTGAAAAAATTTAGGTTTTACTATCTTTACGAACGATAATTCCATGGCTTTTGTTTTGGGCTGTCTATTAGTTGAGTAAATATTCCGTGAGAGGAAGAAAAGTTTCGATTACAGTTTTGTTGTGACCAATTTAAAGCTTACAAGACGTAGATGTGCTCCTTCTTTCTGTATATAACGTCCTGGCAATATCAGGAATATGCAACATGCGATCGTATGGAGTCACAGTTACTGGGGGTATTCAATTTCTGTCTGGGTGAGAAAAACAGCGAATAGAGCATGATAAGAACTTGTTTTCTACTTGAAGGGTTTTGGTTAATAGTTGACGTCGCAGTTTTTAGCTGGTCTTTCTCAGTGAAACTGATGAAAGTGATGCTATTCGTGCCACTGCTAGAACTATCGTTCAAGTGTATTATTTTAATGAAACAATACACGTCACTATTTTTTTCAGAATATGCTTTCATCTACTAGTATAGTTATACTACTTTAAGGGAGGATCCCCGTCTATAACTTGGGAATAAATGAGAATCTAATCGGGATGGTACACATACTCGGTAGTCTTCACATATTCACACGTACTTGCGGCATACAGCGCTATGACTCAATGAACCTACCAACCTATAGCTGGATACTCAACAGGACCAGCCCGGTGCCCAGGGCAAGGAGGCTCTAGGGTGCCCAATCCATACAGGAAACAGTTAAATAAAAGATTTATATAATATGATTATTTTTGAAAAAACTTAAGTAAATATGAGAGGGGAAAAACTATTTTTCTGATGAAATAATTCACTTTGAGAAACCTAATGTTATTTGATCTCAAATCTTCGTACCCCGGGCGACCTACCGACTTGTCTATGGCCGGATCTGATATCTAAACAATATCATTATGAATCCCCCTGCCACACGCCGAAAGGCGGCTTACAGGGTATTTATGTAGATGTAGATGATCCTATCAACTGTTCGTCACCCTTTCTGGTACCTTAAGTGGTCAATAATCACATAATGTCTATAATATTTGGACAAAAACAGACTTATTTGTGGATGTGGTACACCCTGGAAATCAGAAAATATTTCCCTAGAAAACCTGGAAAACTCAGAGAATTTCTTAATGGCTGGATAGTGGACACCCTGATGATAAAACAACAGGGAATACTAATAAATAACGTTCTCTTTGATTACTTTTGCACGACATGGATGATTTTATTTCTACAGAAGAATACGTTAATCTCTAACGCAAATACTTTTAGCCAATGATTTTAGTTTTTAGTTTCTATGAAAGTGTAGAGCGAAAATTTTATTTCATTATTCCAAGTATATATTTTTAACATCTCTGAATCTTCCGTAATTTACATAATATTATTAACTCAGATAAACGCAAGCTCGCACCAAGAGGAGTGGCTGAAGGTCTTAAGCCCCTTCCTATAATATAAGTATTTATTACATATAAGTATTATTAGTAATATATAATATAATTTAAGTATTTATTCAGAACCAAATTCTCCATGATTTTATCAATAAATGTTTGGTCACTTAAAATATTTTTAATTGGCATTACTTTTTTGCGATGAGAATCAAAATTCTTATTATAACGTAAATGGGACATCTTTGGTCTACTACTATTGGTCGTCACTACTTAAGTCCCCCCAACGAGAGAAAATTCTGGGTGCGCCCCTGTGTAAATCGCACAAGATGAAAAATTGATTGGGAATTTTCCTCCAAACCGGTAGAGTCCCGATTGAAACAATTAACAATGCAGTAATTGATTAACAAATAGGATGAAGAACCAAAACCAAGCCATAGGCCTGAATTTAGATGTGTTCAGATTTTCCGTAATATCTTTTACGTGTCGGAACGTGAAAATTCCTTTTGTCGCGAAACATTATCCTCGTATGGTCTCCACACTGATGCCCGCGAAAGGATTACTTTTATCTTTGACTCGCACCAGCCTCCGGAAGTGTGCATATTAGAAAAATTATTCTTCTCATTGAAAAGCGGAGTCGCGCGCCTTCAAACCCGCAGTTATCGATTCGTCCAACATCGAGTTACTCGCAGTTTTTACAAGAGCTCCGCTCGTAAACTCATATTACTGCTTCGCTCCACGCTACCTATTACACATTACAATACGACGACACATGTCTGGGGGTCAAAGCACACATCTTTGCACCGATCGTTATCCGCTCTTCAGAATCGGAGATAATTTCCTCTCATTCCGAGTCGGGGAACGCATTTTCCACGGAGGAGGTGGCACACATTTCCCGGGAGTTGCCTTAAAGAGGGAGATGGCAAGCGTTCGTTTCCGGAGACATTTCGCGTTTTCATATCGGGAGAAAGCGAATCCGCCGTATCAAGTCAATGGCATCCGGATCCTCCGTAATGAGCATTTTTTAGAGTTGACTTCCTTTCTAAAAATGCAGACGCAAAAAAAGCTGCTGACGGATTTCTCTGCATGGCAGGGTTGTGATGCCGGGTCGTCTAGACGCCGACTTTGACCTCAACTCCTCCGAATTTCTATCATTTATATTTGAGCCACCCACTTACCAAATCGGTTAACTCCCCGAATTAAAAAATAGACGAAGGACCACCTTGGCTTCTGAAATAAATTGTTTAATATTCCGCTACCGAAAAATCCTTGCTGTTTCCTAGTCTAAAGGGCAGCATTCAATAAATTAATTTTAAATGCCAGAGGATAAAGACTTATCAAAGGTCTAGGATTTTGGGAAATCCCAAAACTGCAGTTAATCGTTTAGACGAGTTAGCAGCTCGATTGAGAACTTAGAAAAAGTGATATAGCGGCTTATTATACAGGCCTTGGTTATATTAGATTTCTTAAATTTAAAAGAGGATAGTAAAATATTTTCTAAAAACGTAGAATATCCTGTCGGATTGTAGGCAGGCTAATTTTTCGGGAAACCGAAGTTTCGTCCGCCTGAAGACTATCGAAACGAGAAAACAGAGGACTTGCTACGTATTAAGAGTAATATTTTTTAACTGTATCTGTATTAAGATGTGAAAGGTCTGCTATATGTCTTGTTCTTCTGCAAGTTTAAATATTGGACTTGATGAAGCTTAATTGTGATTATTTACGGACAGCTGCTAATCAGCAGTTGCTTGCCAAAAATAGTGAGTGATTATTTAAATCGACTTCAGACATGATGAAACAAAAAATAAGATGCCATTGAATTAGATAGAAACTTTTGAGACACCCATGGCTGATGATGCTTTCACACAAAAATTATCAATAGAATTTTTATGTTGGTATGAATTTGATTCATATCCGGCATTTTATTGCTTATTGATGTTTTTTAATAAAGACTGCGAACATCTCACAAGCGGGGAATTTCTATTTCGGGGCTGGGGAAACTTGCTTCATCTAAAGCTCGCATGTTGCATTAGACCGCAATCTTCGAGTGAACATCTACTCCACTTTACGACACTATAAGAATTAAATTATTAAGCATGATTAGGGAGAATATAAAATAAATATAGAAATTATGGATTCACAAAAAGAATATAAATATAGAAATATGGATTCATCTCTTTAGCAACAAATATTTACATTTCTCGTTATAAAGTTTTGAGAGCAAAAGCATCGCAGGACTAATTTATTTTGAAATCTCCTATATTTTATACATCAGCGTTCAAGTACATCCTGAAAGCTGCTTACTCTGGCTTTATTGAGTCTTTGATAGCCTAAAGTAGTAAGTGTTGCATTGAAAGTTGCTTTACGAAGAGAATAATAATGATAATCCGATTTTTCTAATAATTCCGGCGATTCGACCATTAGTGTTATGTAAGCTGGATAAAGGCAATAAGAAACTGTTAAAAATTCAATTTTTTGCCTAAAGTTCCGTCATAGTAACAAGAAAAATAAATAGTTCGAATACTTGGTGTTCACATCCCCTGCCACACGCAGATAAAATTATACAAATTATATCGCTGTTTAGTTTATTTCAGGAAGGAGATATATTATGTATCTAGAAAGGCGTTTCCAAAATAATGTTCCGGGTCTTGTATGATATCTATGCTGTATGAAGTTGAGAGGTGTTTTGAGTCATAGACTCATCACTAAGCGACTAGATCGTGCCACTATTGAACTCTAGACCACGGGTATCAAAACGGCGGCCAATGGGCTTGAGGCGGCCCTTCAATCCTTTTCGTACGGCACACGATGTGTCTTTTTTAGTGATATAACATATGAAAATCGACAGCTTGGAACCCTTGGAACCTCTTGTTTTCACTTGTTCTGAAAAGATTGCGGTAATTAGCCCATGGAAGTGATAAGTTTGACACCCTAGCCCTTGACTTTTAACCGTGTCAATTATGTATCTTATTTGGTTTTTTTGTTGTCGTATATGTTGTTATGAATTTACCGACACTACATGACTACCCAGGTGTTCCGAGAAATTTTTATGATTGGTTAAATTTTCCGTCAGAAGAAAACTTTGATCTAACCTTTTCGTATGCTTGTGGAATCACGGATGGTAATAAAGGTGTGGGAAGGTTAAAGCGCAAATACTCAAAACTGCGGTAGATGAGGGATGTATTTCTCCAAGAACGTTTGCATACGTTTGTGTCTCCGCGCACATTTTTTTTTTTACCGCTGGAGTCGATTCTTTCCTAGAGTAGGTCGGCTAAATCAATAGGATATGAATAAGCAACCGAAACAATGATTTTTCCAGAAAGAATATTTGAGCATTGTTTCCGGCACCGGGTAGCGAACGAGGTAGCTGTGCCAAAGATGAGAAATGAATTTTAGAAGAACTCGAATTCGAAAAAGTGTGAGCAGTGCATCACGGGACATGCAAGGTCATCAGCATCAGAAGCGTTGAGCGTACTTTTGCAGAAAAGTACTTCGTAATTTCAGTATCAGTTAAAGATGAATTCCTAAATGGAATGGTTTCTACTTTCGGAAGCGCCTAATTTATCATAATAATAATTATAATAAAGGACTTTATTCCGGGCGAGATTGAGACTAACAAGTTCCTTCTAACCATTCGTCATACGAGACAAGATAAGAGAGAGATAGCTTGCAAAAGTACAAAGAAATAGAAAGCAGGAAAACACCCTCAAGAAAGGGGGTGTGAAAAACCTGCGAAACCTACGGAGAGAAAACCAAATTTGATGATGAAAATAGATTAATTTGAAACGCTGTGAGTTAAAAAGACAGCAGACGCGCAAAATATGCATTGGCGAGGAAGAAAATTTCGCCAATCGCATTAAATGACATTACTCAATCCGTTCAATTTTGCTAAAATCTTTTCCATGGTACATACAAATTCGTTGGGATAAGTAATTTTTCTCCAAAATGATTAAAACTCATCCTTTACAGACTTTGCCGCATACGCCATCTTTTCCTTTATTTAGGTTTTACGATAATTATTTTTGAACGACTAAGCTTCGCGGAAAATAAAAGACCTCTTCCACAAATTAAAGCGCTCTAATTGATGGTTCAATGAAGTAAATCCTTCGGATCCGTAAGAATCAAAACAACTCGTAGTAGTTCTCTCTGTACGTGCATCAGAGAGTGTATTACTAAGAATTATTTGATCTGCAAACCTAGGAAAACAAGCTTCCCCTCACACTTAATTGTCTCATTCTTTTTAGCTGACTTTCGCTTCCGGGTTTCCCACTAATGAAGCCACGATCGATGGAGGCAATATTTCCGATCGAAGGCTTTTTAAGAGGAGTTGTTCCTATCTTATAGCTATATTTAGAAAACCACCGATGGCGGCGAAACGTACGCTAATGAAGGCGGGACGGAAGAGAAAATCTTAAAATCTGCGACGTATGTATAACTCCACGTGTAAAAAGGGATAAGAGGATAAAAATATTCAATTGCGAAACCGTTAGCTCAATTCTTTTGACAAATTACGCTCCCAGAGCATAAAGATCTGTTTCCAATTAAGGATCACCAATAACTGACACCAATTAAGGGATGACCTAGCAATTCACTAAAGGGAACATGTTTCAACCTTTTCAACAAGCAGTAAGGCAATCAGCTAAGCCTTTGAGAATACATCTACATGTACATAAATACCCTGCAAGCCACCTTTCGGCGCGTAGCAAGGGATGTAAACACCGAGCGTTCGAGTTACTTCTTTAGCTTACTGTTGTCGCGTATCGTTCGCGATGAGAATGAGTCCCTTAAACAACTTGTCCTCGTCTCTATTTCTCTGAATTTATCAAGCAATCGCAGCCTAGCTTCTAATCTCCTTTCTTTCAAGGATTTCCAACCTGCGTCTGTGAGGATTTGTGTGGCCATTGCTTTTCTGTCTTGCTGCACTTTCTCGAGTTTGCGAGTTTACGTTTCATCCGCTGGATCTCATATACTCGCCGCATATTCTAGATGGGGTCTCACTGAGGTGAAATAACGTCACTCTCTAAAATTTTTATATACCCAGAACGCGCTTTATAAAGCCGAGCTTTTAGTTGCTTTACCGCAGATTTTTCGAATATATATGCTCCAGTTTAAGTTATTCGTTATTAGTTATGAGTTATTCGGAGATATTTAATTGATTCCACTACAATTATAATTATTTCCCTAATTTTGTACGGGTTGTTCTAATGCAATTGTTTCCCGTCGAAGAAATTTACTACGGAGTGTTTATTTGCATTAAGATCTAGTTGCCATTTTTCGCACTAGGTGCCTTTGAATATTAACTATATAGTTTGATAGTAAAATCCTATCGTCGTCATAGAATTAAATTCGCGATAGAATAGTTAACCTAGCAATTACTAAATAAATAATTAACCCACTAACCCGTTACAATGCGGAATTTCGCAATAAAAAGTGTCGTTCTTCTTTCCATTTTTCGAGAGCAGACATGCTGATACTCTTTTGGAGTCTGTATAAAGCTCGCTTTTTGTAAAAACTGCTTTCCGTTACATTTTCAGCGAATGAAGAATCTGAGCATTTCTTCACCTGCCAAGCAAGGCATTTACTTGCGTCATTTTTCAACTCATTCTTCCTTCGGAATTCCGGGCGAGAGCGCGAACTCTCACCGTTATCCTAATTCTCCGTGTGAATTACGACGAGTGTGG
Organism: Ladona fulva; assembly: GCA_000376725.2. Classification (NCBI taxonomy): domain Eukaryota; kingdom Metazoa; phylum Arthropoda; class Insecta; order Odonata; family Libellulidae; genus Ladona; species Ladona fulva. The sequence goes on from KZ308652.1 coordinate 411,088, forward strand.
GTGGAAGTGCAGACGCTCCTCGTGTGTTTTTCTTATTATTTCGCTGACACGAAATGGTTCCCTGGGAAAAAGTATGTTACGAAATTCAGTTAATAGAGAATCCGGGAGAGAGGCAAAACCCTGGGAATCATACTTATTTTGGTTTCCATGTGGTTTTCATTCCGTAGTTCTAACGGGATCACAAATAGTGGAAAGAACATGCAGAGTACGGACGAATTTAGGAGATTTTCCCCTCCGAAGGTGCATTATCTTACGTCATGTTCAAGTTCCGTTTTTTCGAATTTTTGCTCCACTATGGACAGCATTGATTAAATACAATAGAAACTTTTTTTATTGGGCGAAATTAGTACGAGATCCCTATCCTTCAGTAAATCAAACTTCAAATGTAAAATATTGTAAAAGTTCTTGAGAAATCGACATTAGATTGGGAAAAACGTGAGATGTGGAATGGGTATTTGATCAGACTAGTACTTTTCTGGTACATATATGAATTGCAGTAATGTATGATTTGATGGAAACTTGATGAACTGTAATAACGTAGCCGCATTTTTCTGTCTATACATGATAAATAAGTAATGATAGTGGAAGAAAAAGAAACGATTCTACCGACCTGACTAACACACGATAACAAAATCGATCTTCAAAGGCGTCATTTAAAGGAAAGAAACCGGTCGAATATTGAAATTTATGAGCAAAAATCACCAAATTTCCTAATCTCCCCAAAGTGAGGTAACTCGTTTCAGCACCATCTTCGATATTGTAAGTTTAACTCTCATTATCGCTGTAGCATTACAAGTGATATATTTTAGAAGAGGACTTGAAGCTTGGTTCTTAAATTGAGATAAAGCGTTAATATAAGAAAGCTAGAAACGGAAAAGATATAAAAATTCTGCTGGGAAGTAACATTTCGAGTTTACATGCGGAAAGCATTAGAGTACAACACAGTGAGCATCGAAAGATTATATATCCGGCTTCTTCGATCTTTCTTTCCCTTTCATCCGAAATTCACACCTAAGTTCAGACAGGACGAGAACACGATCCCAGAACTTCCATTAGGTATAGTCGCACGCCTATACTTGCAAAAGTATTAACCTAGCTTCACCTTCACTCTAAATTCTTTCCATCCTCATACAAACCAATGTATCAATGAATAAGAAAACCCGTTGAAATTATAATAAGATTCCTTACAAATGAAAACTTTTCTCTCATTATTTAGCAGTGTTGACGTTACGCGTGATGACCGTAATTATTTGAAATATCGAATCATTTACCACATGCTTCTTTCCCGTTCATCTTTCTCTTTCGCACAGGTTTTCTTCCACACGCGAAGCTTAAATTTCCCGGTGGACCTTTTTTTGCTAATTGCTAATTGGATTACGTGTAATCAACAAAGAGGAAAGAGAATCCATCTTCGAGAAGCAGGAGACAGACCATGAAGCTATAATTAAGCGGGATATAAAAATGAAATTGCTTAACCACTGAATCGTTATAGATTACGATCGGATTTGAAAATGTGTCCCGGGAAATTCTTGAACTTCATAACTGCAACTTAGGCCTGTTTATCTGAAGCCAGAAACTCGGATTGTTGTAGGATCACGTTGAACAATCATTTTACTAAGCATACCCTAATTGGGGCGAGTCACATAAGATTCTTCAGTCTTTGATCTGTATCTATCTGCAACTCTGAACCAACAACACCCAAACCAAAGATTTAAATTATGATTTTTTGTAGTACTAAGCAGAAGAAATACTCAGTTTCGAAATCTGACGAACGATGCCTTTTAACAAGAGCTTTCCGTAATGTAAACACCTAATTTCCACTCAAAGAAAGCATGGAATACTACTAAATAGTCTGGTACGTGAACATAATCATATTTCGTGAAGGATTTTATTGCAGAGCTACGTCTTATATCAAGTGTTGGCGTTACGTAATGCCTGTTATTGCAACTTCTCGGAAGTTTCAGTTTTAATTAAGTGCTTCTCACTCGCTCGTAATGAATTCTTCGGTCTAAATTTGTATTCGCCCTATTATTAATCGAGAGAATTCGACCCGTTTAAGCTCAGTAATCGATTTGAAATGCAAATTCAAGGGAAACAAAACACGGCGCCCTGCTCTCGTCTCTCAACCGGAAGTTAGCATAATGGCGCCCCCGCCCGCCATAATGGAGGAAGGAATCGAAATTCGTAAGGGCAGTGAAAATTGAAGTGGGTTGAGGAGTGTAAGGGAAGGGCAAAGCAAATGGGCCTTGTAAACGGAAGAAAATGAAACGGAGACAGTTGTTTGGAAGAATCTTAGAGAGGTTTCGATGGAAAGATGGGGGCACTGAAATCAAGGAAGAGAACGCAATTTAAGTAGAACTGAAAAATTATCGAGTACACGAAAGTTTGCGATGAGAATTTCCAAGATCAAGAAGTCGCAGTGAAGCATTTCTCACCGTATTTTATCACCGTGTTTATTTATCGAATTTGATTTTGTCTCCGAAACATTTTGGAGAAAAAGTCGGTGAAATAACGGCAAGGTTTGAAATCTATTATAGTAATCATGTGAGAAAGCTAGAACAGATGATACCCGCGAACCGTTAAGTTAATAGTATAAATTGGTAATAAAGGTTCGTTCAGTAACTTTACTGGTCATGACCACCTGAGGAACACCTACACTGTTTGAGGTCTGGACATGGAAGAATGTAACGGACTCTTCGAAAAAAATGTTCCGCATCCGTGAATTAACAGCTGCAATACAATGCTCAATATTGTTCACAAACGCTGGTTACTGTGTACTTGTCATTCCTTCCCATCTGAAAGGCGAACATGAAAACTACGTTAGCTCAGGAGGTATGACACGTCCCAGATCACCGTATTCGGAAAACTTCCTTCCCTCAGTCATCTTTTGGCTACTTCGATATCTTCAGAGGATCATTGCAGCGCCAGTGATTTTGATTCGATTCCGATCTGCCCAAAGGTGCAGCGTGGGATTTCTGTGGGCGATGCAGCGGAGGTGGATGTGCTTTCTAATCTAAATAACTTACAGTTAGTTAAACGCCTTTATTCACGGCCGAAAATCAAAAGTAGCCGCGACGAAAGGGTCGTATCCATTGACATCTTAAATTCACTGAATTTAGTTAAATTAATGAGAGAGAGAACCTGAAATGCTATATACCATTTTTATAAAAATAATAACGTATGTCCTTCTCAAAATAAAAATTGGCCCTAAAATAGTCACCAAACTTTCAGATGTAAAATCCATCGATCCTTATACGATCGATATACTGTGCTGTGCCTGTGCTAAACAATTAAGGTCGAATAAACGTAGCGGTGTATTTATTGAACTTTATGACTACCGGTTTATCCACAATCCGGAAAATCCATAATCCGGATTATCTGTAGTTCAGTGTAGAAGAAGTAGATAAGAAATGCGAGTCGATCGGAACAAATTCCCTGGGTTGTCTTTGCGGATGTCTCTTGGAAAAGATGCTTTGTTCTCACGGATTTTAGCCAGTTGTCACTTTTTAGCGCTGTAAAGTCGGTCGTTTTTCAAGGTCATCTGGCTTTTTTTTCGCTGTAGAGAATTTCGTGAGATAGAAGGGGAAGAAGGATTTGGGGAGTGCCTATCTCTCCCACTCCTTTGGATTGGAGGTCGACAACCTTCACGGGAGAGAAAGAGGGAGAACCCGGAAGATGAGAGAGGGCTGACTTTCCTTTGCCCTAGAATCGACTAGAGTGAGTGAAATAGATCAAAGTCTCCTCATGTACGATTTATGACAAAGTATTGGCGAATTTCATATCGCGACATTTTATGCTCATTTCGCAACTGTCTTTCTTTCTTGCACGATGCTCGAAGATTCGTAACGCCCTTGAGTCAGAATTATATCCTTCTTTCAGTTATTTGATGAAGTTTTAACTATGTTGCATGGTAACCCTAGTTTCAACTCCAGGTGCATATTTTCCGAAAACGCACAGAGGAAACTGGTTAGAAACAATACTGACAATATGTGATATAATGGTTAATGCGAAGTGCAACATTAGTCCGTCCCGTCCCCTTTAGCTTTCAATATACATATATTAATTCGTTTAAAGCGAAAAACTTAACATGCAAAGTGTAGGGCCACAGGAATAACATCCTCACAAAATTCTTCGTAATACACAAAACAGCTTTTATGATTATCAGTCTGCATTATTATTTGCTTATTAATCTTGTGGTCATAAATTTTACAATAATTTTTTAATATAATAATGTTTTAATCACTATTATATGCTTAAAATACTTTACACCTCAATCGAAAGAGGAAAGGAGAAATTACTCTTTATTTGGGGTAGGAGATGTTGTAAGAAGACGACATGTAGTGGGTTGGAATCGAACAAAGCAGGCCTTAAGGTCAAAAATACCTTCTTGGAGACTTGAAGGCATAGCTATTTATGAAATATCGCTCAATAAGGTTGCATCGAATTTGAAAACATCTCTGAAACATTGAATCTCGTCCTTTCCGGTGAAAATTTGTCATGTACAACAAATTCCATTTTTTAACGCATAAAGGTAACAATAAATGACACACAATCTTTTATGAAAAGCTCTGCTTATAATTCCAATAAACCATTTTTATTCCTTTGGACAGCTTTCTTCGATTGTAGCCCACCGTGCGACGAATGTGTGACACCGTGCGACAATCCGCGACCGTTTTTAAACCGGAGACCTTTTAGCAAATATGATCGTGACTCTTACAAGTAATCATCAACTAAGTTTTACATTGTTTATGTAGTTGGGTTTTATGTTCCTGGCCCACATATCACATCATTCCATGTTTTCAAAATCAAGCCTTTTCCGCAAAGTTTTTTTTTCATTATCTTTCAACCCCCTATCCTGTGAGAGTTTGTAACAGCCGTTTATCCTTTAAATTTAGTCCAGGTCGCACGCGTGAAGTGCAGTTTCCAATTTCCTTTTTTTCCCGTCTTTCTTACCCTTTTTTGGGGAATTTTTCCCACGTACCACTTCTTTTTCTTTCTTTGGAATGAAAGATCACTGAATTGACCGAGGAGATAAGGTGGAAGGCCCGGGCTTGACCTCGCCTACTAAAGGGTCAAATAAAAATATCAATATCACGAATTTTTTTTACATAAGATATCGGCTTTTCTTCGCAGCTTTATCATTTTTGTTCCGCCTACTGGTTTAGCAACTAGAATCCGTGGAAGGTCGATTTAGTCAATGTCTCGCTAGCTTTCCGGTACCGCTGACACTGTAAGGAGTTATCTTGTAAGGAAAAGGGTAGAGGTAGCTTTGCACGTTAAGGCGTACACCTAGGAAAAATCCCAAGAAAATACGGATATGAAAAAGGTCTGACAGGACGAGGAATCGAAGCTGGAATCTTTCGCTTATCCGGGCATATGCTTTGTCCAATTCAGCTATCGAGCCGGAACATATTCTATCTATTTATAAACTAGAGTTATGTATTTTTGTCGGAGCTCCTAGTGAGCCTACCTCCTTCGCTTTACTTTTCCTGTCGATTTCCATAGTTGCTGGAATAACAACTATTAAAGTTTGTTGACTGTAGAACGGCATTTTCCCCCTCTTTCCAGAAACCGCTGTTAATGAAATAGTGGAGCACCTGACTAGTATTCCCTGAGCACCTAGTAATGCTGCAATGAGGTATTGTTTTCTTCAGAGCCATCTGAAGGGGGGTGCTGGGGGGCAGTCACACCGGGCCCTGCGTGTTAGAGCCTTTGAGAATCTCCATGTCGAATACGTTTGAAAGAAACTCAGAAATACTTTGTAAGATGATTCTAACAGTGGCGGGAAGATCCTTTTCAAACTTGAAGTTGAAAGAAAGTTACTAAAGATTGAACATTTTGCAGGAGAGGCTGATCAGTTTATGTATTTTGTCATTCGATCACGAGGAGGTTGATAAGATCGATAAATTAGAAATTAACGACGAACTTGGCGCTCACATATAGCCAAGTAAGTGGACGCTAGGCGTTCGTTTTTTGTGTAAGCGGTCCCGGGTTCGATCCTCGGTGAAAACCCTCTCATATATACACGAAAATTCATTTTTGATAGTTCCACTATCAACAACGAATTTTCGTGTAAATATTGGAGATAGAAAGATTAATTTTTAAATTCCATTGGTCTCACTATTTTTCGATAACTCTGTTTAAACTTTAGCAAATAGTTTTGAAACATATTTTCCTGGACGTTAGAAATGTAAATGAGTTCGTTTAAGTGGTGCCCCACGACAACCTTCTCGCTCAGGGCCCCGCTGATCCTTGACACGGCTCTGGTTGTCTCCATACATTTTCGGGTTTAGCGAAATTTAAATGCCGAAGAATGAAATTTAAATTCCATGCAGCGAGGTGTTTAAATGCCTCCAGAGAAACGAAGTTCTCTTCGACCTTGGTGGAGGTCTTTAAACGGTGAATTCTTTTCGGTTGCCTCATCCACGTTAACTTTCGCCGGAGTTTACTTTGCCTTCACTCACCAATCCATTGCTCATATCGCATTACAGAAGTTATGACTCCGTGAAACTTCGTGTGTCTTCCGTGATAAGAAATTCAGAGGCCGGATCTCTCCGGGGTGCATTATCCTTGCTGATGTAAATGCAACAGCAGATGCAAATAGGAATATGGAGATATCAATAGCATGGGATGAGGACAGAAAACAGGTCATTCGGCGAAAGGGTCGCTCCGATCCGGGGAATGGTAACGAAAAATTCTGAATGCGAAATCTAAGTTTTATGAAACGCTCGGTACTTCAACTTCACCGCTCACATGGCAACCGTGCGATGCTGTGCTTGAATTCTCAAAAGCTTTGTGAACTCCGGTTTGTTGATTTCTAAGTTTCCAATTTTAATTTATAACTCAATTTCTTGAAATTAGTCCCAAAGACTTGAGCAGAAAACAAACTCCTTTGACTGTTGTAAATGGACGAGAAATTTCAAATTGACAGAAAACTTTAAGCAATGTTTCTAATGTAAGATTAGTTTCTCCTTATCCAATCACGTTCACTACGTAAAGTGTTTTCAAAATCATTTTTCGATTGCTTATCGCGAAATTTTTCGAATGTGTAAATCGATGTAGCAAACGGAGGTGAATTTAGGCCTCATTCATTGCAACTACTGTAAATCTCACTTCTTATAAACTACGAATGGAGTTAGTGTACAGAGATATACAAATGAAAATTAATATTTCTAATCTTCAATTGGTGGTATTGTATTTTGGATGTAAAAAGGGCCAAAACTTGAGAGGTTTTAAAAAAGAAAACGAAATATAAAAGCTTCGAAGTTATTTTTATTATTGTGATAGAGTAAATTATATTCTCTCTGGCCGGACTTCGCGGAAAGACATTCTAAAGGACTAAGTAAAACTTTGTAATATTCACATGGTGACATCTTGTGGATATTGCAAAGTTTTACTTATTCCTTTATTGTGATAGAGGTTGATTTAATCAATTAAATACTTCCCTAACAATAATTTACCAGCGACTGGATACTACTGACTTCACCTCGTTGCTCCTTTCCATATTTATTTCTGTATGTGAATGGAAAGAATTAATGAGGAAGCAAAGGTATAAGTTTGCTGCGTACTTTTCCCACCCATTCCGGATAACTCTTCATAGACTCACTCGATGTAGTTCATTTACGATCGACTGATTTCTAAGTTTCCAATTTTAATTTATAACACCATTTTTCGAAAGTAGTTCCCATAGACATGAGCAGAAAACAAACTGCTCTGACTGTTATAAATGGACGAGAAATGTCTAATTGACGGAAAACTTTCAGCAATGTTTCGAATGTAAGGTTACAGTCAAGGAAGCAATTACCGCTGTTGCGGTGATCTGTAACCAGAATCAGTTGTATTCATCAAATTTAGTTAGTCTATGTAATTCTTCACTGAAACCGTGTCTTACAATGGACATAAATATAACGATGCCGCATTTCTCCTTTCGAATCGACGGCGGATCAACGAAACATTTCAGCACGTGAATGCATTTTGTCGCACCTTTGAAATGAGGATTTGGTTTGAAGTAATAGTCCAAGAGATGAGATGTGGAATATGTCGTATCGGAAGAAAAAAATGTGAGACTGAGATCAAAGGGTGTCATGTCGGAGGCGGAATCTCGTATTCGTGTATCGACTGCCAAGGTCGTTCTGCACTCTTGAGCTCCTCCCGGGATTCGAATCAAGGACCGCTAACTGCGAAGACGTAAGAGCCATCTTAAAGACTCTCCGGAAGCCCATGTACACTTTCAGAGAGGATTAGACTATCACAGGTGTGAGCAACTTTTCTCAATTTGGAAGACGCATGATAAACTATGAGAATGCAGATGAGTTAGAAGTTGCCTATATTTGAATAGTCCAAAATTGGAATTATATGGGAAAAACATATCAATCGAATATTCTCCGTTTCATTTACACTTGAATTAACGAGTGAGGTAAATCAATAAAATTCTGAAAAAGAGGGAAGAAGTAAGGTTTTTGAACTACGAAGAGGACCACATTGCCTCTGGATTACCACAAAGGGCTTTCAGTTAGCCTAATAGGAACCGGGTCCTGGATTCGATTCCCAGCGGAAACAGCTTTATTTGCACTAACTGGCAGCAGAAAAAATAAGACCGTAGTAAAAATTATTCGAAAATCAAAATATCATTATTTTACTTATCATCAACTAATGCCATCAGAAATAATCGTAACAAAGGCTTAGACTGCAATAAATATTGTAAAAATATTGTATTCAATTCAGCCCTGACTTGTAACTACTCTCGGTTTTATAAATAATCTGTAATGTTCGGAAGAAAGTTTTATGTAAACGTATTGTATATATGATTTACCGTTGACTTAAAAGTTCGATTGGTTCCAACTGATGTAAGCCGATTAGGATTTGACTTGGTTATTCTTCGTTGAATTTCGTGCGGCCTAATGATTCCTCACGAGTCCAAATAGTGTTTGTGGCCTTCTGATGAAAAAATCCCAACCCTGATCTACGTCATATTTCGACGATCGAAGACGTCATTTTCCCGTCGATCAAGGCGAACTTCGACGGCACGTCTCCGTATTGCCAATAGATTTGCAGTGTCCTCGCCTCAGCTTTTTCGGCAGCCCCGTCACGACTCCGTCAGGAATTCCCATACGATGTCACTTCTCGCACCTTTTGTCCTCCAGCCTTATTGGGGGATTGGCCATTCGCGGAGGGGAAATCCTAATTCGCCGGCGGAATTTTCTTAAAGGACTTGATATGCCACGCTATTTCCGCCCATCGCGCGCAACGCTAAGTCTCTTTTGCCGACTCCTTTTGCTGTTAAAAACGAGAGAAACAGGAGCACGGCGGTTTCCAAGGTCGCGCAACCGCGCCTCGCTTGTTTCGTTACAAAGAGAATGCATCGGAAGAGAGACGAAGGCGGAATGCTATCCGACTTTCACAGCGGATTTTCATGCAACTGCTTTGCCTTTAGTGTCGTCACGGGTCGACCTCTTTCTTTCTTTTCTCCATACGTTGCAGCTGAATTCAAAATGATCTCTTATTCCTCTAATAAAATACGATAATCTCGCAATTCTAATTTCCGCGATAATTGCGAATCCATCGTTGATTTCACGTTCTTTCGTTAAAAATCACCAAATTAGAGTAATGTATAAGGTGATATGGATGCCAAGTGAGATTGATTTTAATTTGAAACTAAATAAAGCCGTCTCTGTCGGTGTTTTCAACAATAGTCTACGTTAGTATGTTTCTGAAAGCCAAGTAAAGTGGGCCATTCTCATAATGGAAAGACCAATGCTTAGCGAAACGTCAGAAGACAAAGGTGATTCGTTCCAAAATGACATCCGCTTACCGGAAAACATTTTCCACGAGTTCCCAGATCCTCGACAACAATGAAACCCAAAGAACTAACCGAATAACTTCAAAGAACTGCGATTCCGGGGAGAGCAACACCCATTTTGTTTCGGAAATCTTAACCGATCGTACACGTATTGAGCACAATCAATATTCATTAGCTATCCGATAAAATTATTCGTTGGCCGTAAACTTTTGTTAGCACGCTTACTCGATACTGTTTTGCTGATACATTTTTCTCATCCTAATCATCAACATGATTTTTCTATCGCAAGAAAAGACTGACTCGTATCAATCGTAGGAAATCTTGGAGTCCTAACCGAGGCAATTTTCTAAGAACTGCGCAGCTAAATGTTTACCGTGACTTGTTTTGAATTACGCAACCGAGGTAGTAACCGCTATTAGTTTGCGGCAGCAGAGAGACTTTCATGTCCTTCTATGTCAGATCGAAGCTTGCCCCGACAAATCATCTGGATTCCTCGAATTTTTCTCCTGAGTTCTCTCCGCTCATGTACTTCTGAAACCTGGCCTTTTCCGTACATCTCCCAAAGGCTGGCTTCGCTTCTGTAACCGCCCTTAACACGTTTAATAGTTTCCAAAATTCTAATTTCCTACTGCCACCCACCTTTCAACATGTACGCCTCCGATATTTGGTTTCAATGTATATCTTTTTACACAAACATTTATTACTTGATAATAAGACAACAGGAATTGACAACTCTTGTTCTCTTTTTGTCTTGACGACAGAAAGACAACTCAAAATTTAAGGGTTAACATCCTGATAGATGTGAATTCAGCGTCATATCTAACACTTCACTGAGTCTTAAATCATCCATTCCAATTACCAGGGATAAGTAGGGCGTTCAGAAAGGATCCGGTTAACCTGGGTTGTCCAACCTTATCGACCTAAGGACCATATAAGAAATTGCATGAAACACGAAGGCCACTGATGGACCCTCAAATTACACACCTTTCTCTCGGAGAAGTATTTCGATTTTCGAGCAACTATTTTTGCGTAGATCGTTTACGCCGAAAAGGACTAGCACGAGGGCAAATACCTAGTCATAGTGTTACTATAAAACACCGCATGCAAATAGATTAACGAGCTGTTTAGTATGCCAACGAAGTTTAGTTTCAATCAAAATAAGCATAGATTTATCGAGTGGTTTCATAAGGTTCTCAAATAGCCGCAGTTATTTTAGCTGAGGATAATTTACTATAATTATTTTAGCCGAGGATATAATTTTCTGAGACAAATTTATTTACCAAACTTCGAGATGATGGACCAGTTTAGAAGCTTCAACGGACGTTTTGTTGAATAACCCTTTTGTAGACTCTTATTGTCGTTCGCTTAAGCCAATTCTTACGTCTCAGTTACCTAAAGGTGTGGAACATATAAAGTTTTCTAGACTTCTCACTTTAGGACAGGAATGGCAAATCTTTCGTGGCAAGAGTACCATTTTTGATAAGTACAAAGGACTTAGGTGCCAATCTGATCCCAAATCATAGAGTGAGATGGTGAAATTATCTACTCTATTACGTCAACGATGGGATAAAGATGTTTTAATTGGCGTAAGTAATGATTCATTATCATAACTAATGAGCATAATCCTCATTAATTTACTCTGGGGTTAAATTTTTAAGTGAAAAATAGTTAATAAGAATAGAGCATTCAAAACCGTCGATGAATCAGCGCTGGCGAAAACGTTTTCCTATTATTGACTGAAACTAAAATATTTAGACACGATAACTTTGGCAAAAGGTTTTCACTCACTATTTTATTTTATAGAATCATATATCCCCAATCATAGAAATTTTAACTATGTAAATATATGTTAACTCAAACACATAAAAATCACCACACATCCATATTCAAACCAGGAAAACCCAGTTTTCCGGACCCGAACCCGGGACCGCTTCGTTGAAAGGTATGCTAACCGTTATCACAAACTCGATACATTTTCCTTGCAAGAGTGATCCTACAATATTATAGAGTGGTATCTTCTACTCTCACGCGAGAAAATTCTTCAAAATATCAAGAGCGTTAGCGAATCGCTCGGTACCTTTCGGTATCTCGCCTTTCATAGCGGTACTACAGATCAAACGTTCACCTATAGTGCATTAAATAACGCGCATTAAAACCTTGCGATTGTGTCGCTGTCAGAGTAGAACTTACCATGAAATTGGTTTATTTTAAACATTGACTTGTAGTTCATATACTTCTTCAAATCCGATTTCAAACAACGGTAAGCCTTTCGCAAATGGGAGAGAAATTTTCGTTCGATGAATTTTCCAGTTGAATTTTCCAAATCGTTGAAATAAACAACCTCGGTTGATTTAAGGTAATTTTTACCGCTTTTGTTCTGGCTTCTCCTTGTCTGAGTTCGCCATAAGCTGGTGATCCACTACAATTTTTGGCAGTTAAAGATCATGGACAGAGGGAGATTTTGCCCATTTTTCAATGGTCTACGATTAATGGATGCTCCTGCTGAGAAAGGAGGGCAGCGTAACTTCCGACAAATCCAAATCCTCGGCGACGGCGATAGGTTGATCACCGCCGCGGTTCGTCCATAATGAGAATGAAACGACGACCGGCCTCGAACCCCCGCCACCTCCTAGCCCCCTTGCACTCGTGCATACACAAACATTCACACACACACACGTACACCATCACCGAGGGAGCGGTTCCTCCATCCGTTTGGGGGACCACCTGTTGCTCGACCACTTACCGAAAATAGAGAATCTCCGGATCGCAGGTGGTCCTCTCCTTCCCGTCCGCCAACACCAGCCAGTCAAATCGACACATTTAATGCGGGCACCAACTTCCTCTTCCTACACAATCCAGTAATACCCTCTCCCTCTTCCAGCGCAGCTGCATTTTCCGATCGCCCCCTCCTCCACAAGGATACACCGGAGGCACTAACTCCGACAACACTGCCGGAGTCTTATCCGAGTCACCGAGCTCGCGGTTCGCAAGAAGGATGTGAAACGGAAGGAGGGAGAGGGCTGCGGAGGGGAAGCGGACACCTCACCGCTCTCTCTGTCGTTTTGGAATTCCGATCTTCTGCTCCGCTCCTCCGTGGATCTCTCCCCACCGGAACACTCCGCTCCGATGCCGCGCTAGGAACGTGCGGCTGTATCTTCCTTCCTCCCACTCCCGCCCCCTTTCTGCATGGCGAGCTTCACTCGAGCGGTCTCCTTTTAAACCCAGTCCCCGGGGTGATTTGCCTCCCTCCACCGTGCATACCGCGGTCCCCGTTTCGGTCACTCTTCTTTGGGCCTCGCCGTGGTCTTCCGGAAAGTCCTCCTAGTTGTCTCCAAGAGATCTTGATAGTTTTAGGCCGAATTTCACCCCTTCTTGCTGATTGGTACTTCATGAACGTGCTTCGATTGTTGAGGCTCGTGGGCCCCGCCGGAAATAGAATACAGGACCAATTTCGTAGTAGTAGTAGTATTGTTTGAAGTGCTTCAAGCAGCTGAGGTCCTTTGGCAGATTTAGACTTCCACGGGGAATCGAACCCGGGACCGCTTTCTTAGTAGTAGTAGAAGCAGTAGCTGTATAGCAGTAGAATTGTTAGTAGTGCTTTAACAGCTGAGGTCAATTTGCACATATAGCCTCTCGCCGGGAATCGAACCAGGATCGCTTTCATCGAAGTCGAACGCGCTGTCCACTTGGCTATCCGGAAGTCCAGTGGACCGCTTTCATCAGAGGTGGATGCGTTACCTAGTTGACCATCCGGGGGAAATTTACCCCTTCTTCGCTCTCCTCACGATGGACTCACAGTTGGTTCCTCCTATCTTGTCCTTCCTCCAAGAGACTACGTCTGTCGTTGTCCAAACATTACCTTTTCTTCCGGAAGAACTAGAAAACACCGATCTAGGCGTCCTAGACACAGATTATGATCGTTCTTATTCTGCAGCCCCGTACGGGACTAAGTCTTGCCCTTATCGTTCCTCGTGCTGTATCTCCGTCGCGCTGTGTCTTTGTCTCGCCGCGTCTTTGTCGTTCCGTTATCTGCGGATTCCACTCCTACTCTCCCGCGATCCTTTGAGTAATATATAATGGGAGGGAGCGATTGACCCTTTCCGCGGCGCGGCGGAGATGGACTGAGTTCCATTCGGAAGAATTCCGTACACTCGAAAAGGGAGAGAGGGGAGCGGTCGCAACGAGAAGCACAGAGCGACTGAGCGAAGGCTGCGAGCGGCGGAGGAGACGGAGGAGTGTGGAGGAGGGGCGGAGGGAGAGAAGAGGAGGAAACGGAGGATATTGGAAGGAAATCGCGGAAGTGATACGGGGTGGGTGGGGTGGAGAAAAAAAGATTGGAAAACTATAAATATATATATAGGTATATATCGATAAATGTGTCCTTGTTTCGGAGGGGTAGATAATGCAANTCGCGCAACGACATTCTAGGAGAGGACGAATCTAGAAAAGAGTACGAGAATAGTTCTGATTTATGCAGGAAACCGTTACCAATCCGCAAAATTCCTGATCTGAATCGTTCACAGCTGCGATAATTGAAGCGGAGTTATCATAATTGGGATACATCTTGATATTAGCTCAAGGAACTTCAGAATTAATGGACGCGGCAACTATTAATTGCGTTTAATGCCGCGCAACTCCTCGAAACCTTTAAATAATTAAGAGAGCAAAGGATTTGAACCGAAGAGAAACTCCACCGCGTCGCATTTAATAATAGGAGAAGATTTTTTTTTTTGCTTTCAACTCTTCGTTATCTCCTCTTGTTCGTCCTTTAAAAAGCCCTTAATTCGACTGTTGTTGCTGCATAAAATTCGCCGTGAATACAGTCTTTGGAAATGCGTTGGCCTACAAAGCGATGCGCGTTCAGAGGGCAGAGCTTATATATTCATATATTCAAATCGAAGTTATGAAAACTTTGCAAAGAGAGAATTAGATAGGAAAGAGTAAAGAAGATGGAGAAAGAGTTTTCTGACATAAAATTTTAACCGTTTAACCATCTTTATGGATAAATGAGACAGCGAACTTCGTATTTTCCATACAATTTTTTTTTATTTTACGACCGTTTTCGGCATACATGTGTGAAAAATACGAAGTTTGCTGTCTCATTTATTAAAATGGCGTTCCACCAAGTACGGTCAGATTACAAAATGATTACATCTTTATGTAATTCACCCATAAATATGGAATATAAGAAAAGCTTTAAAACCAAAAACCACATCCTAATAAATCAATCTTCAATATTCTCAATCTTTTCTTTTTCGTCCACAAAAACTTGATAAATATTTTGTCATTCCCTGGGAATTTTTATCATTACCTATCTACATGGAGGGTAGTGTATTAATGTAAGCAGGACCGACCTCCTAGCAAAGGGGTCCTGAATACAAAATTTCCATATTGGCCACTTCTGTGCTTCCTATGCCCACGTGATATGTAATAAAGAGAGCATGACATCAGAAGAAAAATTTTCTATAGCTGTGTTGCTTGCCTTCTGCATAATCAGGAAGAAGCTTTTTGATAATGACTCTTAAAAATGGGGGCGCGGGTGCAGGGCATCCACGGAACCTGCCTCTTTGCTGGCCCTGAATGTGAGCTTGTACATTTCGTTCGGTTTTTACCTTCCATTTATCTTTTTCATGAACATATAAACAAGCCTCATGCTCGCCTATTTTTCTTCGCAAATTCCTAAAAAATTCCCTTCCACTGTTTCCCGTTACGAAGAAGGCATTTGTGAAATCGTGGGATTCTCATGAACGCATTCTTAGAGAACCGCGAGGGCCTCTCTTATTAATAATTTCAAACTTTGCTTGGACGAAATATGGACTTTGGACAGTTTTATACCTTAAAATATATTACAAACAGAATTAGTACCGTGGACGTTAGAAATAAAGAAGTGGCGTAGTGAATTATGGAAGATCATAGCTGTGGAGAATTTATTCGCCTTTCAAAATGATTATGGTAGTGAATTATGGAATATCATAGTTGTAAAGAATTTATTCGCCTTTCAAATGATGTTAGGAAATATTTTAGAAGCTCGATATGGTGAGAAATGATGGAGTAAAGAAAGAACTACGCACATCACATCATACACCAAGGCCTCCGAAAAATCCAGAACAACCGGAAATTATACTTCTGCAGTGAAGGACGAAGCAACTACGCTACCAAGAAACTAAGACAAACGGAATATTTACTTTCTCCTGGAATCATCTCAAGTAGTGTCGGCCATTCTTATGATCATATATTTAAGGAAATCAAAAATTGCTTATCACTTCATTTCCGATGCACATGAATAAGTTCTTCTCGTATTTTCTTATTATAAAGTATAGACGTTACAAGTGGAAAATTGTCCATTGACAACATCGTGTGTGTGTGTGTGTGTGTGTATATATATCATCATCAGCCATTTTCAATCCGACGTCGGATGTAGGCCTCTCCAAGAGCTTTCCAATTATCTCTATTCTGAGCCTCTCGTTGCCATGTCTCCCCTACATACTGAATGATGTCTCTGTTCCATCGGTCCCTTGATCTTCTTCTTGGTCTCTTCACGTCTCTTGGTATCCAGTTCAGAACTGCTGATGTCCATCGGTTGTCGTTTCTCCTTGCAACATGGCCTGCCCACATCCATTTCAGTGATCTTACCTTATCTATGATGTCTGTCACTCCTGT
>KZ308652.1:427721-491043 GCA_000376725.2 Ladona fulva
TGCCATATAATTAGACCATTTCCATCATTATTTTAGTTATTTTTTAATAATTATTTTAATATTATTCTTAGCTTAAATAAATACTAATTTTTTACTGTGTTCGTTTGAAAAGATCCCGTGTTATATGTTGGTTGAGTGATTGAAATAGATTTATCTCCGCCGTATATGGAAAACAAAAACTTTCCCTCCATGAAATTTGTAAGGACGTACAATTTCTTTGGTACTTTTTCAAAATTAAATTAGATTCTATATCGGAGGTTCTTATGTTCTTTTTATTATTATAATTTTGTAAAATTTTTAAATTTGAAGTTCGTTTTTAAATATCTTTGGAAATAGCAACCGAATATCGGATTTTCGCTTTAGAATATCTAACACATTTTATTTTTTCCCACGTGTCTCATTTTAGTTCTAATTGATAAACAATGTTAGGGAACAGGAGTTTTCTGAATAATTTTTAAATTATAGACTAAAAGTAGCGCATAATTACGCCGCCATTCAATTTATTTTGCGTTACAGTAACTTTGTCGATGCGTACACTGCCATCGGCTTCGATTATGGTAACATCATAAGATAATCATTACTTCCGATGGCATGTTCTTTACAGTACTGAAAATGAGTTTGTGGAACGAAGTATGAAACAGATAGTGGTAGCTCTAATTATATCAGTATTTTATATTGCGGACATGTTCGCCAATAACTTAAAATCCTACTTTACCTTAATTACTTCTGCTGGTAAAAAGTGAACATTTCAAGTTTTCTGAAAGCCTTTAAAATTGGATTTTCCTATGCCTCAAACTTAGAAAAGTGATCCACATCGGATTTACTTTGGTAAAGTTGTTTCCTCGCGTACCAAACTGTTTTAGGGAATATTCGCTAAGATAAAATAAATCGATCGTTTAGTCTGTTGGATTTTTCACAGTAAAGGTTAAACATTTTCCCAGAGTATATAATTAACTATAAACGGAATTACTCGAACAGTCATAAAAACAATCAACAAAATAATTGTAATCGATGAATCTTTTACAATGATTACTATTGTTATAGAGATAGTAAGTATTACCAAAATACTGAAATTTACTAGAAAAGTGTTATTTTTTAATTATTCGTAACGAGTTTTAAAATGTATCTCTCAAAGTAAAAAAATACTAAAAATATCATCATTAAACAGGCTATTGAATGCTTCCTTGGCCTTCCTATACTTCATCAACACATTTCTTGGTTTTACTATAAGCCAGCAAATATACACCAGCTTATCTTAGCTTAGTGTGAAGCTCAAAAAGTCGAAGCAAACAAATATGTACCGCGGATGATACGGAACCGCGGTTAATCGTTCCTCGGATGATCGGAACTCTATCGTATTTCTATACTCATAGATAGTTAGGAAAGACCCTGACGGCAATCTAATCTTTGTTGGAGCTAATCCCACCCACCCGATATAAAGTAACTGAAACATTAGTGTCTATCCTGGAATCTCCTTTAATAACCCGAGCTAAATGTTTCTCGCCTTTTGACCATCCCAGAATCGAAGATCTTTTTTCTGATATCATAAATCGCGCAGCGACATTCTAGGAGAGGACGAATCTAGAAAAGAGTACGAGAATAGTTCTGATTTATGCAGGAAACCGTTACCAATCCGCAAAATTCCTGATCTGAATCGTTCACAGCTGCGATAATTGAAGCGGAGTTATCATAATTGGGATACATCTTGATATTAGCTCAAGGAACTTCAGAATTAATGGACGCGGCAACTATTAATTGCGTTTAATGCCGCGCAACTCCTCGAAACCTTTAAATAATTAAGAGAGCAAAGGATTTGAACCGAAGAGAAACTCCACCGCGTCGCATTTAATAATAGGAGAAGATTTTTTTTTTTGCTTTCAACTCTTCGTTATCTCCTCTTGTTCGTCCTTTAAAAAGCCCTTAATTCGACTGTTGTTGCTGCATAAAATTCGCCGTGAATACAGTCTTTGGAAATGCGTTGGCCTACAAAGCGATGCGCGTTCAGAGGGGCCTTCCAATTCGAAGATGGTGGCATATTTACCGTAAGCTGCTCGCCGGCTTTCTTCTTACGACCTTTGGCCCGAAAAAACTCTCAACATCTGTTATAAATATCTTCAATTGTTCGGTAGTGGTGATGTAATATCGATTCTGGGATGCCTAAGTACTCAGTATGTTCCTTGTATTTCTCAGCATTGTGGTAAATTTGCCCATGTATCCGTCTCTTGCTTGAACAAGTCACATCATCACGACCATTAATATGTCCATATTAAGACCCATTATGTAGTATTTCTCGATGTGCGAGACCATTACTCTAAAGGATAAAACGGAGTATAGAAGTGGTCCAGCGGAAGCAACAGTTTTGTCGTATAGTAGTAGTATTCTTAGAAGTGCTTCGACAACTAAGGTCATTTCGCACGTAGGCCCCCACCGGGAATCGAACCCGGGACCGCTTTCACCGAAGTTGAACGCGTTGCCCACTTGGCTATCCGGGAGCCCAACAGTTTTGTCATGGAACATTTTAAAAGAAGGGAAAGGTGTCACGGCATTAATAGAAAAACTTGTATGAGAGTCTTTGAAGAGGCAGCGAAGGGACCGCAGGATGTTACAATTTAAAAAAATGTTTATCGATAAAATCGAAATGAAGAAGGTTAAGCAGAGAGACTTTCCCAGCTAACGCTATATGGAAAAATTAGCTCAATCAAATTATACATCGGACCTTGCAAAAGGTCAAGTAGTTCTAAGTTTTTAGTATGTCGTTAGGAGCTATTTCGATAGTAGGAAACCGATCTTGCAGCTTCGAAATACTTGTGCGAGCTGCGTAATTTTGAAAAAAAAGTACAGCGAATTTGTCGCACTTATTTCGGTTTTTGCTCAATGTCTCCTAAAGTGTGCCTCCTATAGAAAAAGTCAACCAATTATACTTTAAAGTAAATTAAATTTCCTACATTTAAAGCCTATAACAGGCTCCATACGATCAAAAATTTCCGAGAAATTAATTTTCTGAGATATTCTTCAAAAATTTGCCATATTTTATACAAAATGAAAAATTTTCGTTTTTGTCGTATATCTTGCCAAAATCGAAATATACTCACCCCACGAGCAAACTTGTAAAATGTTAGAGTAATAAATTTGGTTAGCTTTAAATTGAATTCAAAAGTACGCTCGTAGGCCTAAGAGTCCCTCCGATGACCTTCCATAAATGACAATTCCAACAAGGTTCGCCCTAAATTTAAGAAAAAGGAAAAAAGAAAAGCTGTGGAAAAGCTTTCATTTGTCTTGAGAACGAGAAGACGTTGGAACAACCTTTCCGAAGGAATCTTTAAGCCTGTTCCATATAGTTATAGGAAAATGAAGAAGAGACTAAAATATATTCCTTTGTCCTATTTTTCTATTCATTTTCTTCTTCATGATAAATTCTCAACGTCGCGATAAAATAATAGTTGTTTCTTTAAATTGTATTGCATTTTAATTTCATATACAAATTTTTTTTTGGTTTTCTAATGTTGTACCCACAACNAAGCCCTTAATTCGACTGTTGTTGCTGCATAAAATTCGCCGTGAATACAGTCTTTGGAAATGCGTTGGCCTACAAAGCGATGCGCGTTCAGAGGGGCCTTCCAATTCGAAGATGGTGGCATATTTACCGTAAGCTGCTCGCCGGCTTTCTTCTTACGACCTTTGGCCCGAAAAAACTCTCAACATCTGTTATAAATATCTTCAATTGTTCGGTAGTGGTGATGTAATATCGATTCTGGGATGCCTAAGTACTCAGTATGTTCCTTGTATTTCTCAGCATTGTGGTAAATTTGCCCATGTATCCGTCTCTTGCTTGAACAAGTCACATCATCACGACCATTAATATGTCCATATTAAGACCCATTATGTAGTATTTCTCGATGTGCGAGACCATTACTCTAAAGAATAAAACGGAGTATAGAAGTGGTCCAGCGGAAGCAACAGTTTTGTCGTATAGTAGTAGTATTCTTAGAAGTGCTTCGACAACTAAGGTCATTTCGCACGTAGGCCCCCACCGGGAATCGAACCCGGGACCGCTTTCACCGAAGTTGAACGCGTTGCCCACTTGGCTATCCGGGAGCCCAACAGTTTTGTCATGGAACATTTTAAAAGAAGGGAAAGGTGTCACGGCATTAATAGAAAAACTTGTATGAGAGTCTTTGAAGAGGCAGCGAAGGGACCGCAGGATGTTACAATTTAAAAAAATGTTTATCGATAAAATCGAAATGAAGAAGGTTAAGCAGAGAGACTTTCCCAGCTAACGCTATATGGAAAAATTAGCTCAATCAAATTATACATCGGACCTTGCAAAAGGTCAAGTAGTTCTAAGTTTTTAGTATGTCGTTAGGAGCTATTTCGATAGTAGGAAACCGATCTTGCAGCTTCGAAATACTTGTGCGAGCTGCGTAATTTTGAAAAAAAAGTACAGCGAATTTGTCGCACTTATTTCGGTTTTTGCTCAATGTCTCCTAAAGTGTGCCTCCTATAGAAAAAGTCAACCAATTATACTTTAAAGTAAATTAAATTTCCTACATTTAAAGCCTATAACAGGCTCCATACGATCAAAAATTTCCGAGAAATTAATTTTCTGAGATATTCTTCAAAAATTTGCCATATTTTATACAAAATGAAAAATTTTCGTTTTTGTCGTATATCTTGCCAAAATCGAAATATACTCACCCCACGAGCAAACTTGTAAAATGTTAGAGTAATAAATTTGGTTAGCTTTAAATTGAATTCAAAAGTACGCTCGTAGGCCTAAGAGTCCCTCCGATGACCTTCCATAAATGACAATTCCAACAAGGTTCGCCCTAAATTTAAGAAAAAGGAAAAAAGAAAAGCTGTGGAAAAGCTTTCATTTGTCTTGAGAACGAGAAGACGTTGGAACAACCTTTCCGAAGGAATCTTTAAGCCTGTTCCATATAGTTATAGGAAAATGAAAAAGAGACTAAAATATATTCCTTTGTCCTATTTTTCTATTCATTTTCTTCTTCATGATAAATTCTCAACGTCGCGATAAAATAATAGTTGTTTCTTTAAATTATATTGCATTTTAATTTCATATACAAATTTTTTTTTAGATTTTTTAATGTTGTACCCACAACGATCAGGTCCTGCGCCTTTCTGCTGTTTCTATACGACAAAACTATCTTCTGGTGGATTATCCAATCGCTATAGAATTCCAAAACGTAGGAAAATCGTGCCGATAGCACTGGAGACTAGAGCTGATTTATCAGTTATGCATAAGGTGGAATTTCAAAATCCAACAAGGGGAACGCCGCAAGTGCTAACACGGATTCGCTCGAAACCATCAGTGTATTTTTTATTTTAAATCAATAAATATATGTCGGGTAGTTGCCATCGTTAGGCATTTGTTTAAGCAAATTTTTTAAACTGAAGATCCGAGGTAGTCAACCACGCCATACAAGTACATTACCATGTAAATCAGGGTTCTTTAAAATTTTTAAGCATCGCCCCCCTTTTTCTATATTTGTACAATATAAGCATTCCCAGCGAATCCTCTCCTACATACATACATACATAAGTGTTCTACCTTTCGGTAGGTCCATGTGCCCTAATATTCCCTATTCATAGCCCATTCCTTCGCTACCTGGTAACTTACCCCACCCTTTATGTCATCTAACATTTTTTGCCTTTGCCTTCCCCTCTGTCTTTTCCATTGCATTCTACCCTCTATTACATTCTTCAGCAATCCCTCTCCTCTCAATATCTCCCCACCCATTTCTTTTGTCGGCGCTTAATTACTTCAATCCTCTCCTAAAAGAGAACATTTTAAGTAAATAAATAATAAATATTTTTATCGAAACAGCATTTATTCTTCATTTTTCACTTTTACAGCTGGGTCATTTTGCCAATTTAGTATTTCACATAATGAAAATCTTAAAACTCTGTTCCATGCAAACACCTGCTGGGGTCGATATCGCCCCCTTTGACAACCACTATTGTAGATTGTGAAATTTTTCATGCAGAAAAATATTTTCTCCCGTTTTGTTGACGAGTATCCGATTTTTTTGCAATTAAATTTCAGCTTCAGTTACTTTCCTTACAGACATTCTTTTCTTTTTCACTGTCATTTATTCGAATACATGTTAGGTAGGTACTCCTGTATCTATTACATATAGACCGTTCTCAGCTGCATATCGGATACAGATTTTCAGTCTAAACTACATTTTGTATCCAATGGGCCCCAACAAGTACTTAATTTGGACCATTGCAGCGAAGAAGACCCCGGTCTAGTCGGACGCAGTCCGCAGACAAACCTCATGAACCACACAGTGATTCGCCGCTACGTTCGGTGAAGATAATTGATTGTGTGGAAGCTAGCAATTATGTTTAATTGCTCCGTAATCCGTGAACATCGCATTTCCGAATCGAGTGAGCAGTTTCCGCGGTTCTTTTCAAGAAGAGGTTCGCTCCCTGCTCACAGCCGCTCACCGCCGCAAGAATTTTATCTCGGAAGAGGCCGAGGGATCGCCGTTCCACTACAGATCACGTGACTGCCATGAAAACCACATCGCATCTGTGAAGAAGGAATTTCCATACTTACCGTTTTTATTATTTCTATCAGCAATTTGTCGTATTAATAATATAAACCGGAGATTATGTAGAAGATCGACTATTTTATGTTGAGCTTACTTACCACACAAATGAAAACTATCGTAAAAGCTGGTATGCGAAATTATTTTTTTAATGTCGCCAGATGAAACCTGAAAATTACATAAAAAGGCGCTGAAATGAGAAAAAAATCATCGCTACAAAGTTGTAAAATATAATGAGTTAAATTTGCTTTATAAATACAATATCTGTTAGGTTTTTGTATCATTTAAGTATGAAATTTGTCTTTTATCACCAAAACATAATGACATTTTGAATTATTTGTAAGTCAAGCATTTAATGTAACAAGTAGGGTCCTACGTAGTGAAGAGTCTTCGTAACAAAGCATTCTAGATAAAGTGCGAGATATTAAAAGAGAAAAAAAGTCGTTAGATCTAGCGTCAAAAATCGCTAAATTGGCAGCATTGTGTAGAAGGTTATTTTGATGAATGTACAATTTTAAAAATTGGAAATCGTTAAGACCCATCCTATCTAAATGGCTTACTTACTATTCTTTTCGTCACAAACATTCTAACGAATGAACCAAAAAGTATAATACAAATAAAATGTAACATAGAATGAAAATGTATTTGGTACTAAAAAAAGGATATTTCTTTCATATCTCATGAATATTAAAAATGAGTAGTTTTCCTGTTCGCATTTCACCTCTACCTTACCGACACAATCTGAGGAGCTAAACCGAGTGGAGTGCCAATCACTTTACATTCAACAGTAGTAAATCAAATCATAGGATCCTCCTTATCCATTTAATTTCCATATATACATCTGTACTCATCTCTTTTTCATTGCTACTTTTTCTATACCTTTGCCCACTTTTTGAATGACAGAGGGTTAAATGTAAGAGGAAACCTTTTAGTCTCGATCTCGCCCTGAATAAAGAAGTATTCTATTGTATTCTAAATCACAGATTCTTATAGATATATAAGAATTTCACGCCACATAATGAATAAGAGTTCTACCTGTTTATCATATATGGGTGTATACATCTATTGTTCTATCTATTTTTCTATACATAAGCCTGAATAAACGTTTGGTACTGATTGTTTTTTAGGAATAAAACTTTAAGTAGTCTTTATTCGGAAAAATAAAAAACAATTAATTTATTTAAAAACCAAACAAAATTATAAAAGGAATCAAAAGATTTCAAATTATAAAGTAATTTTGAAAGTTTACTTCTAATCATATACTACTTAAATTTATACTTCGCGGAAATAATATCTGATTAATCGATCTCTTACAATTAAATGTGAAACAGTCACAAAATTATAGCCCTTTCTTAGAACCATGTTACATATAATAGTACACAATGGAAGCTATACAATCAAAGTTACATGTGCTTACAAAAGATATAACTGCTTCGGAAAAGTAATCGTTTCCGGGACAAAATTTTAACAATTTTCTGGTTAAAAATCATCAAAAGCTTTGGGAAAAATTCTTGTGTTATTTTTACGACAGATTTAATCTTTTGCGATCTTTACTGCAGCACTTCAAACAGTATGTAAGCTTGCTTAAGCTATTATTGCAATTCCTTGTTACTTTCTTTAGGGCATTTTCCGAGATTTCCCTCAGTTACTCTTTTTATGACATCCTTGGCGGAATCTTGACTCGAACTCCCTACCAATGTTACTCCTTCTCGAACCCTCGCGATATGCAGATTGCAGCATATCAATATGGATGTAATTTCACCGTTGAATGCTAACACATGTGACTTCTTTTCCGCGCTCTAGATGGTCCACCTTGAGGCTCGTCTTCAATCCTCACCTCGCCCTGTTATAAAGCAAAAGATCTTAAAAAAAGAGAAAATTTCTTAAATCTTAAAAAAAAGGAAAAAGAAATTATATTTACTCTCTAATTTCCGTATTTGTGACTTCACTTATCTTTTGGAAAAAGAAAGGAACGGCCGTTTCCAAAATAACCTCATTGGCGACTTTCCCATAAATTTTAAACGATCGACAAAAACAGAAAATAATTCGATGGAAACTGATCGTAGGGGTCTACCGAAAATTAACTAAATTATTCCCTGTAACAGAGAGTGGTTTCATTGTCTCCCGTCCTCATCACTTAACTGCAACTCCTTCGTCGGAATGGAGACCTTAAAGCAGCGCTACTTCCGGTTTATGCTCCCATCTCATAATGGATTCTCCCATCCTATTTCTCCGCTAAATAAACTCACCCCTTTTCAGTTTCTCTTCAGTTACTTCTTTTAGGAGCCTCTTCCTGTTTCTTCGATTTGTTTCAAGCAAATAGAGTCTTCAGTCGATGAAGTAATAAGCTAGTTCTAAGCTCGTATAATAATTATTTAGGGTAATGTATCGATAATTCGAAATAATGTGGACCGGGGAATCGAACAATACGGAAGGGTTGTCTTGCGTAAGTAACAAATAAATTAAGAGTAAAAACGCTACTTTCATGCCTTATCGTAGCACGACATGTGTTAGCAATTAAAATTCTTTTTCACGTAATAACTTTTTTAAACAAAATATTTCACTTTTCCTTCATAATGTACTCGTTAATTGTCCATATGCCGTTCTCACTTCTTTTCTCCGATTATCTCCAGATTGTTATGCCGACGTTTGCCTATATGTGCTGAACTGACATTGTTCAGCTACAGCAAAAGTAATTTAAGCTGTGCGCCTGAACATGTGTGTTACATAAAAAAGGCAAAGCACACAAATATATACCTTGGATAATATGAAACCCTGGTTAACTGGGGCTCGGATAATCCAGAATGTACTATGTTACGATTTTATAACCAGGAAAAAATGCCGCTTCCGTAAACTACGTAACAATAAATGTTGTGCACCACCTCCCTATATCAAAATTAAAGCGCATTAAGGATTAAATTTGGTGATGTCGCTTTCTTAAAACTACCTGTTCTAAGTATGAGATATTTTAGGAAATAATAATTACAAAATCAGCGTTCAAAGTGATGTTAAATGAATTTACTTCCTTTCTTTAGCAATCATTTATACTTCCTTTAAATCGGTGTTTTCCAACTAATCCATCGTAAGTAAGTGCTTGAGTACCGTTTAATATCGTGGAACAAAATATTCTGCTAATTTAAAATTTGCAATTTTTTCTGTAAGACATGTTATTGATTCACAAGATTCAATTGGAAAAAATATGAATTATGTTTCCAAACTGCACATATGTTCCCTTTGTTAATCTATTTAGATGTTCATTGAAGCTGGCAAACTTTTGGTTTTGCACGCCATGTGAGCTGATGCTTAAGTATCCTGTCCAGAATAATTTAATTTCATGGGAGCTTTTATTGTTTAATGATAAGTAATGCTTTAAATAATCAGTATGACTCATAATTATTCTCTATAATTTATGTATCGGTCTGCATTATCTTCTATATTTTTCTCTGCCTGCGTATTATCTTATCTTTGACTGTCTATGTTATGTACATATGTATTGCATCGGTTATTAATGAAAGTATTTATCTACATTAAAAACAGTTTCTTTTTAGATATTCCATGAATTTTGTAAAGTTTTGAATGTAGCCTTCTATGTTTGCATGAATTTACTTTCAAGGTAGTACTATGTATTAAATTGCATTCGTTTTCACCAATTTCATCGTAAAAGTATTTTATGCATATACTTGACTATACTAAATGAGGTACTAAATACCTGTACGTGCTTATCGATTGCAATCGTATGTGCGATTGTTTATTTGTATTTTTATGTCATATTCTCTCTCACCGTTTGGCTATTACTATCCGTTGGCTTTCGCAGGCTTTTTGCACCCCCTTTTCCTTAGCGGTTGTTATCCTGCTTTGAAATATTTTTCCCTAAGAATCTTTTAGGTTTTCATACACGTATTTTACCTGATTTTTCTTAATTAATTAATTTAAAGCTAAAATTTGAACGGAGAACGAGGATTGGAAGAGTAGATGTCAGTCTAGATCTCGTCCAATAAAGACGCTTGATGAATATATAGCCCTTTTGGAAACCAACCGCAATGAGCAGAATAAGAGGAAGTTAATAAGTCCACCTAACATGTGTTCGAACTCTTCTTGGAGCGTCTTTTTCCTGAATTAGGATCTCCACTGGGTCGCGCTTAGGGAAACGTTGGAATATTACGAAAGAAGCTGATAAGGAATGGGTGGTTGATGAGGAGCGGTGAAGAGATTCCAACGGCCTTGCAAGGATACCATGGCGGAAGCTTGCTGACGGCCAAGTGGAGTTAGACATAAGAGGATAGATGATCTCCCTTCGTAACGGTGGGTTTGTGGGACAAGCTCTCCTGAGTCACGCTTTGCCTGCCTCTGCGATTCCATACACGGACTACTTTCGCCGCCCTGTCCATTCCGCCGTAAAAGAGCACATTTAGCCCTAACGATGAATGCGGAGAAGTGACCAAATTGGGTGGAAGTTGCATGCGTAATCTGCCATATGGCGATGCTTTGCTTTTTGGATCGGCAGCGCGATCCGCGACTGACTTTCCTTTGGCCGAAGCGGAAAACTCGAAGTGAAAAGAGGAAAAAGTATTTGCGGAAACTGACTTTCCTGTGAGGCTAGGAATAGCGATGATCAGATCGCAACTGTAACTCGTGGAGAACCGAAAATGATGAGGGAAAAACTTATTTACCGAAATTCAACGAAAAATACGTTTAACACCGCTTATGCAATCTGCACCCACCATCTGATTAACTTTGCTGCGTTTGTAATCCCACTTCTGACAGAGTTTTTTTCTATCTCCCTCTCTTTGTTTATCCTTGTTTGATATACGTGGTGTGATAAAAAAGCGGAATTTTTAAATTTCCCGGACTGTATAATTCCAATTGCCGATTTTTTTCTGTGTATTGGTACACAAGTCCCTAACGTACATAAGTTGTTATGGGCAGCCATTTTAAAAGCTTAGTCTATTGTTGGCAGTCAAAAAAGTTTACACGTGTTACGCTCGTTTTATTCATTGAACATTCGCCAAAAGCAACATTTAACATTTCCAATGTGGCGCAGCACTTGATTCCATTTATAACGCAAAATTTAATGCAAATTCTTTGTTCCATTTTTGCCGCAAGTCAAAAATCGCCGACCACAGTTAAACACGTGTAACCTTTTTGAATCCCAACAATAGATTAAGCTTTCAAAATGGCTGCCCTTAACAATGTACTTCAGGGACATGTGTACCAATACACAAAAAACAAATTTGACAATTGGAATTATACATGCCGGGAAATTAAAAAATTCCGGTTTTTTATCACACCATGTATGAGCAACAGTTACTGACCTAAGCTTTTTTGCCGTTTTTGCATTTTATTTTATTTTTCTGAACGCAATTAACGATCCATTTTGGTGGTACTAATACTTTCGGTAGCTATAACATAAATTTATATTGTAAATATTTAACCTGTTTCTTTTTTTCTTTCTACCTTTCTATCTACCTGTTTCTTTTTTTATTTTTTTGTTTAATGTCTTCTGATGTGGAAAAATTTTAACTCCGATAATATTTCGTTTGTTTTTTTAATTCTTTGAGTATTATGTCAATGTTCTTTTTCATCTTTTTTTTCAGGTTATAGAAAATAATTTTCTTTAGTTTAAAATTTACCTATTAAAATTCTTTAGATCTTAAAAATAAGTCAAACGCGTTATGTTAACAGAAGGCAGAGGAGGGTCGACGTTATGTAACACATCGCTCAGAGTACGAGAAATCGCTAAAACAGAAAATAGGTCGCTAGAAAAAGTCGCTATATCAAGCGACACAATCACTAAATTGGCATATATGTTGACCACCCCTCCACTAGTCAAGGCCCTCACTAGTAAACGTAATATCAATAACTTTCGGTATCTTATGTTTGTTATCATAGACTGTTCTAACTCGTGACAGCTTGGCAGCGTCAAGTGATCTGGAAGCCTAAGATAACCGCAATAAGCAGGATCTGCCTTCGTCACCATACCAGAGAACCTTAACCTCTCCGCTACCAGATGCCCTCATCCGAAAACGGGAGGGGAGAACTTGCGAAACTATTCAGCTATTTGCCAATAATAATTTAGTTTTTGAAAGACAGTATCTGTATGAGATATGATACGCTATCGAAATTTCACCATTTCCATGTGACTGTTTAGTCGCCGTCACAAACTCTCAACCTGTTTTATATTTTAATGATGTGGGAGATGATTTTGAGGCGGATCTGGAGCCATCGCAATCGCCTAGGACCTCACGCTTGTTAGGAGCCTCGCATCTCAAAAATAATTGGCTTAGAACATAAAACGTTAGGATCGTTAAAAAAGGCAATAATTTAAATCCCAGGTAGATTCTTTACCTCGGTAGTAAATGGAAAGATACAAGAGCAAGTTTGCAAATTTTGCAGGAGTAAGCAAAATTAGCAAAGAAAGTAAGGAAAAGAATCCCCTAAATTATTTTGAATTGATATATGAATAATGTACGAAGAAAAGTTAAATATTATGGGTACGTTAATGCCTCAAGAGGTCATCGCAGACCTGTCTATAAACTGCCGTTTGTAAAAGCATGCACCTGTACAAAATGTTGTGACTAAAATGAACGGTTTATTGGCTGGACCGATATCGACCTTAGAAGCTCGTCTTTTACAAGTATCGATAGATTCTATTAATTAAAATTAGTATTCATACATTAAGAATATATATTGCTTAGATATATTAGGTACGTTTAATTGTTATTTAGGTATATTTAATTAAATGGTGAATATCGATTGTGTCACCCTAACAAGTGGAGGGATCCCGCAAAAACTTCGCACTTTCGAAGACCTCTTCCATCCACAGCTACAAGACGGTGATGGTACGTTGCTCCACTGGTGGAGCTAGTGTCCGTAACGACTGTGATTGTTTTTCATTTTGTTAGGGTGTCTCAGGTTTAGCAAGGAAGATATAAACCTAGTCAAGAAAACAACTGATGCAGTGAATCTGAGATGCGTTCATTCGGTTTATGTGGAGTTGATTACTAAGGCTGAAAAACAGCAAAGACAATAATTTTCTGATAGGTTGACTATAGAGCCGGGTCGTTGCATTTTCCGGTATGGAGCGAATAATGCTTTTCAAAACGCGACAAAAGCGAACAGAATACTTTGCAAAGCATACGCCCGCTGGTGAAATTTCCCAACAGTTGGTTAGCTTGCAAATTACGGCTTTTTGGAACTTTTCTCAAAACTCTAAAGTTTTCATTTTATTTACTCATGAAGAACTAAGCGCGGCTGAGTCCAAAGTAATAAAAGAACACAAGTTAATTCGGAGAACCTAAGAAAAGTAATTTAGTTCCCTACCTCCGATAGAAGGTTTCTCTTTCATCAAAGGAATCACAATGTGGAGAATGAGTTGTGGACATTCAAAAACTGAGGAATTGCAGTTAGGTATGAAAGTTAAAAATTTAAATCAACGTTTGACCTTTGCCGTTAATAAGATGACTATAGGATTAAAATTTTTTAAATTTCAATTAAAATATTTCAAAATTTTTGCGGATTATTTTATAATGAGTTTAAAGACACCTATTTCCATCTACAAGCGTAGAGCTTACTGTGGATGTTACGCTCTCAAAACAAGTGAGTCTATGAATTATGAACGTACGCAGAAGGCCTCGAAATTTCAGTTTTCCCCTGAGATATTCGGGAGAGTGAGAAGGGTTCGCCGCAGAACGCGTGGCCATCACATCAGCTGACTTTCAAATGACGTCAGGCTGTCTGTGAAGTTAATTCAGCTCAGTTCGGCTGAGGTGTAGTAAGTGCATCGCAGTCGTGTGCTAAAGGAACCCAATTTTCGACAAAGCCACAACGTACTATGATGTAATATATTTGTAAACCTTGAAATTAATATCACAGTGTTACTTAAGCGAATCTTGTGTTGAGAAGGGCAATCAGAGTTGAAAATTATTTGAAGAGACGGTCCATCACCTCGAGAATAAATTCAATTCTCGCTCATACTTCTTGGATTAAGTGACTAGAGGGTGATTTGGTACTACGCCCAGTTTAGCTGTTTGTATGAGGAAAAGTGCATTTCGTGAAACAAACCATCGAAACATCGACCGCTGAGTGAATCGGTGAAGTTTGAACGTGCTCTTCCACGTTTTTGATTCTACAGCCAAGTAGGTAAATATTTCTTCTAAAATTGGAAAGATTATCGTTTTGGCTCAAAACCCGTGGCTGGGAAAGGTAGGCATAGATTTAGCATGGTTTAGAGAGCTCAAGGGGATAATGGGGTAGTCATCCAATCTGAGTCTACTTCATAAGTAGTTTTACGTTGAAGAATATCTAAATTTATTCTCATTCTAAAACTCGTTCCTTTCTTTACAAAACGTTTTCGCATATTTGTAAAAATTGTATTGTAAAAAGCGAAATAAATAATTCGATTGTTTGGCGTTTTCATCCACTGAAATGCTCCGATAGGCGATAAGCAAGTTGCCAGTGTAAATGTAGACGTAGATGTGTTTGTTTATTACTTTTTATCAATAACCTCGACAAAATTGTTGTAAGATGTTTAAACTTTTCAATGGATTTCTCCTGCGAATGATTAACGTAATGAAATGGATGTAGTAAGACAGCTTAGTTTCGGCAGTAATTGCTTGCTAAATAGAGAAACATATTCGGTCATAGTACCAATGATTAATATATATCACAAATATCTCAAATAAAAATGTGAATATAGATAACATCAGACGCTAACAGTTGATTGGATGATCAAACTCTCATTGGTGATAAATGTAATAAAAACATTCCATATTGAGTAATTATCAGTTTCTGTATCCAGCATTGGAAAATGGACGTGTTTACCGTACAAGGAAATTCAACGACTTGGATTTATTTATTAATTATATCTATTTTAAGTGAGTTTTGTAGATTATATATATGAAATATATTTTTGGGTGATAAATTCATTGTATTTGAAGAGGCAGTGAAAGGGAGAAATAAAAGTAAATATTGTTGATCACCAGAGGTTACCGAAACAGGTACTTTTCATGATTGAATTTGTTGGTTAGCTGGCAGACCAAAGCTAGGAAACGCTTTCTTTCACGTATTGTGTTTAGCTTCATTAAGGGACTGCAATAATCCATTACTTAAGGCTAATAAATGCTTGCAGGATATAATCTATATCGTTTCATTGTAAAATTCGTCGTTTTGTTAAGGATTTCTGTAATTCTCCTCTCGCGCTTGGGCGTTCAGCTAATCGATGTAAACGTATATCTCCGAAAAATAATTAATGAGGCATAAGCTAACAATTAGCAATTGTTATCTTTCATAACGGTCGGTCATTATTACGACGCGCTTGTATGGTAATCGCTAATTTGTATATTATAAGTTGTTTGTTTGGAGATAATAATGATTAGTCATGAATAAATTATCTACTGAAATGTAAAGAGAATATTACATATAACGTCCGCTCTCGTATTTCTCAGACATATCCTTGTGAAACGTTTAACCATGCTTGCTTTACATCAGTTACGAAATATTAGAACTTAAAAACTTTCAAACTTTAAATGTAAAATGTAAATCCCTTTATGCATGTCTCGTCTAAAGTAATTTAATAAAACATAAGTTCTTATTTTAGTCGGTGCTATATAATAGCTGTATAACAGTTGACCAAGCTCACAACATGGCATTAAATATTCGTTGATTCGAACGTTTTTCTATCATTTAGCAGGCTCGTATATTTAAAATCTAACTTGGAGGTGATTATTTTATCATATTATCGTTGCGTTACGTTAATAACCTAGGGAATTTTAGTTGTGATAATACGAGAGTTTTTTGTTTGGTTTTTCATTTTATCGTTCGAAATCCTTTCTAAAAATATCAGGGAAAGTTGAAGCTTCTTCTGCCTTTGGTAATATTTCGCCCTAAAAGATTGATTTACTCGTAGTTTAGCTATTTTGTACTAAATATGAGTCATCTTCCTCTTTAGTTTTCATATCTTTCAAACAATACGTAGGTTAAATCCAGCATTAGTAGTTTCTTAATTCTTGTAATGCTTGGTTATTCATTCTTTTCTACGAAATAATAACAAAAACGGTAAGGAAAGATGATAGTCATTTTTCCTCGTGCAACTAGTTCACTGTAGTTTTTCGTTTTGGGGAAGAAGTCATGAGTTGGCCGACGGTCAAAGCAATTTATGCTGGGTTAATAATTATTTTGACAAAATATATTGGTATACAGTAGAGTTCATCATCAGTTTATAAATATTTATAGTGGTTAAGATGATTTATATATTTTCTCATATATTACAGGAATTCTAGCGTTGTGGATTAGAGGCAAGCCAAGGAGGAGGGAAGACGTATTTGTCACCGAATGGAAACACCGAATCGTAAGTTAAGGATCCCGGTAGTTCGGGGTACGAGAGATAGGGCCAGGTAGGACTGAGATTCCTTTGAGACCTTTCCTTTGTACACAAAGGAAATTGATTCTGATGAATTCTGATTGAATTCTGATGATTCAAATTGAATTGATTTCTGCATAAGTCTCCCATACGTTTTTCCTAAACTCACGAATCAAGACTTAGCAGTAATCAAAACTGTAGCAACTACCTTTAAGGCGTGGGTAGAAGATGGCAGAGAACATCTCCTCTGCCATTGGCGGCTTGCGGGGTATAAATATAAAATCTCCTCGGCGGAATGGAAAATTGGTTTCAGCCATTTTTCGAGGAATCCTTTGTTAGTAAGAGATGAAAAGATCACAGTGCTCTTCAATTTTAATGTTTCCTGAAAAGCAGTGAAGTATTATTATATATAATTTGAAACGTAAACCTAATTTTCCTTATTTAATTTTTATATTTATACTAGTAAACACCCCCGTAAAGCATAATGGAATTTATTTTTAAAATACACGGATCATTCCATGTCACGTGGTCCAATTTTAGAGAAGTGCCCCGCTGGACCACCAGATTTCAATGAAATTTTTGTGTAAATATTTACTCATATTTTCGATGAAGATTTGCCAAGTTTTGCATCCACCGTGCAATATTTGCTGAATTAAAGTCATTTTTTTGACCCCCTACCAAAGCCTTTTACTGCACGACATTGAGTTTTTACCAACTTTGAGACACGTTTTCTCATGTTTTTACGCATCTATATAATTTCATGTTAAATCCGTTGCGTTTGTCGGTAATCTTTATAACTGGACACACGTGTTGTACATAGAGTTTTCGGTTCCAAGATCCGCGTCGTCTTGTGATGAGTGAGGACAGATTGAAAATTAGGGAAAAGTTATATCGAATCGACTAGATGTTATATCCATGTTCTTGGCTAGAAAATGTCAGTTCGAGGCTCGTCTTCTTCATTCATCTCTTTGTATTTCCAGAAGTTGGAACGCCATTCCTTGGATTTGCAGCGTAGCACGAGACGGCCATCTGCGGAATGCGCATTTGGTCACTTCTCCTCAAACCGTTAGCTTCTGCGACATTCCCATGGCCAATGCTTTCTCCCTCTCTTGCTTCTGTTTTCATACGCAGTTCCTATCACATTCCACGGACCAGGATGTAACCGAGTAGAAAGTGTCTCGTGTTTGTGGTAATGCGCTCTTTGCTGAATATGTTTCTCCTCTCCACCGCCTCTTCTATGACTGCGTCCGGCATTTTGACTCATTCCGGGAGCGTGTCCCGTCAACGGAGCGATGCGTCAATAGAGCGATTGTGTTGAATAGCAATTACTGATTGAGCGATTAAATATTCCCAAGGAAAAACGGACACGAAAAAAGTCTGACAGGACCTGGTCTTTCGCTTTCCGGACTGCTCTAACCGTTGAGCTATCCTTCCAGTGCATTCCAGCGATAACATCCTCACCTTGATCGAAAAATTTAAAGTAATATGAAAATGTTAAAGGTATACATAGATAATTTTTCTTGAAATCTTGAAAACGAGCGATCGGCTTTCTTTACTGACCAGCGATTAAGAACGAAAAATGATAAAACCTAAAAAATTTTATTAATTATATCAACACATATTATTTTCAGCGATAAAAAAATTTAAGCGTCTCTTATGTAACTAGCAACATTTATAAATATATGTTTAACTTAAATGTCTATTTTTTAATCTCTGATATATCTCTAAAGATGTAAATTTCCATTGCAGTATTTGTTTACTATGTATATACTTTATTACTATACTGTTTTATTTACTAAGAAATCAGTTGAACTGGATTTTACTTAAGCCAAAAGAAGATAGGAAGATATTGCTTTTATTCGTTAAGACTGAGCATGCTCAGGTATCCCTTTTTTGGAAGAAAGAAAACCAACCAGCTTGTTAATTGAGATGGCGTGCTTTACTTATAGTTCTGCATTCCATCGAGTTCGGCCTATTCATATGCGGACCATTCGAATTCAGTTTAACCTCCATAAAATGCGCTTGTACATACGTAGAATCAGCAAGGATGCAGTAAATTCGCGTCGCCAAGTTTACCTCAAAGGTACATACACTGACATCGACCTAATATCTTTCGATATGAGCAGGTGGAATGTTGCGAAGCCAAACACAGACAATACAATACATATAATAAAATCCACGGGGGAAGGCGTAGTTTTGTGGAACTCCATCTTAAGTAAAATAACAGGTAGACGGGATTGTACTTTTTCCACAGATTTAATTTTCAGACGACCGGTTTCAGCGAGTGATCGCCATCATCAGGTACAGAAACAAAACACAAAAGCCTATTTATACAAGAAGGATCGAGGGGAAGGTCTAAGGAGGGGGCGTAGGTGAAGAGGGGTCCTCGGTGCAATGGTACTGGTCGTTGGAGGGAAGGATAGAATAGATCAGCGAGGAGTGGGAGGGAAAAAGGTGCTCGTTTAAGATTTTGTTATTTCCGGGAATTAAAATGGGAAACAATTTCCAGTTGTTCAAGGAAATTGAGGCGAGTGCCTTTGCTTTCCACGTGTAGGATTTTCGGTTGAAAGTCTCCATCATGGCCGGATTCGAGCAGATGCTTGGCAAAATGCGAAGTCTCATTTTTGTTAATAAAGCAGCGTTGGTTCCTGATGTTGTAACTGCGACCAGTTTGGCCAATGTAAACCCCATTACATTCAAGGCATTCCAACTTGTAAACTCCTGATTTTAATTGGGGGTTAATTCTATCCTTATTATAACAAAAAAGTTTATAAAAATTCAGACGGTTTTTGAATGCCGGTCTTAGGGAATCCTTGGGTAACAAGTTAGCGATTTTTAATGAAAGGTTGTTGATGAAGTTTAATTTCCAGCGGTTTCCGCGAACCTACGACCGATTGATTCGGTGAAATGGACTATTCGTTCCTACAAAGATATTTCTATAGCGTTTTGCCGGCAGATTCCAGTTCTCGGTCTTCACCCACTAGGTTAATTAAATAAGAAGCGGCTTGTTAGAGTAAACTTTGATACAACACTTGTACAAAAGCTTGATAAGTTCAGAGAAAGTACGTTATTGAAAGATATAGCCGATATTGTGCGCCTAACAACCCTGTGAGGGCGTTCTGATAATGCGAGAAAAATCAAGAAAATTAGTCTAGGATGTTAGGACAAGTCGCTTTAAGAATTATTTTTCCCTCGAATGATACGCGAAAGTAACCGCTTAGGGAAGTAGAGCCACGGTGCATGTAGATGTAGGTGAACTTTTAACTGGACTCATTTTAACTCTGGATACGCATCCTTTTAGTTATTGGTATTCGATCGATTGCAGAAGGGTTGGTAGATCGGTTACTCTGCTGATTCATAACAGCGGACAGATTTTAGTTGCCTCAAGTGTTGTTAGAGTAAATTACGCCGCTCATTATGAAGATATACTCGGTGAATCCACAGCTTGAATAAAATGCCTCGAATAATGAAAAATTATAAAAATCGACATTTACGTCCTTTATGCTCTACAGTCGAAACGTGATACTTACATAATGTACTGTAATTGTAATTTTTTGCGTTCTTTATTGAAAACTAGTAAACGCCCCCGTCAAGCATCATGGGGCTTAATTTAGTTAAAAAATATATCTGTGATCGTATATATCTGGTCCTCCTAAGCACAAAAAAAATCTGCCATAAGATCGTAATAACTCAATATATTTCTTATCATTATTTATAACATTTATTCTACTGTTTTCAAGTCATCAAAGCCTACTTTACTTAAAATTCTTATAAAAATTGTAAGAACTGATTATCCTCGTGCACTTATCTGGGATAATTCATGAAATCAACATTCAACAATTGCCTTAGTCGTCAAAGGGATCGGTTGTTTATTTCCCAAAAATTTTACGAAATTTCCGTGTGTTTTATCAAAATCCTCGAGATTTCGGATTTATATCAATATTTTACGACTAAAATGAGAATCTATGATAATTTTCGTTTCTTTTGACACTTCTCTTGATTTCGTAGGACCATTGTTTCTAATTTAATTTTGTTAAAGGAACAACCTCTGCATGTCATGAAAACGTAATTTACGTACATCTCTTATGGAAACGTATTATGGGCTCCTGGGTTCGAACTCGGGCCTTTACAGAATTGAAAATAGTTTTCCTGGGGGTTTCAGCATATTTCATTCAGTTTCAAACACAATGCAGTTTGTTTCAGATCTTCAGATCTCTAAGTCAAGCCGTTTCTGAGATAAATAGGGAGACGGACAGACGGACAGATATATATATGATGATATGATGACATGATTATATATATGATATGTCCACGTTATTAGATTGATTCCAGAAGATAGCAAAAATACTGCTAATCAAATCGTAAGAGATTGACGAAAGACGTTAGGCGCAGTAATGAAAGGGCCAAGGCGTTTCTAAGGCATCCTATATCATAAGAGTGATAAGTAAGATTACCATTACATTTAATTATCTCCGAATATTTGGCAGAGAGATAAATGGAATTGAAAAACGAAAAGTGAGATATTTTGAATCGCTTCTCCAAGATGAACTAACAATTAACGGATGTAAGTTTTTAATCAGTGAAACTCGTATTGCTCGAAAGAACGCTTCAGAAAAGGTATCAAAATGTAGTGTCAACTTGATGAAAGTATTTTGCTGATTATAGTTTCTAGGTAATTACATCAATATTATTATTATTTCTTTTTGCTATAAAATTCTTCGTGGACAGTGTATGTAATTAAGGAAAATAAAACACAACCACCATAAAAAATCGGCTGATTCGACCCAATACTTATTTCGCCCTCAAAGAGAGCATTATCAGGGGGACGGAGTGAATCATTCTCTCGCGCTCTTTAATGGCGCCCTCACTTTGAGCGAAATATTATATTACATTACATTTCATTGCATTGCATTGCATTGCATTACATTATAATACATTACAATACAATGCAAGACATTACATCACATTGCAGTACATTATATTCGCCCTCTTTGAGAGACAAAGACATATTGGTTCGAATCAGCCGATTTTGACGGTTGTGGTGTTTTACTTTGCTTAATGTATCTGCCGTCAGTTGATCAATTTTATGTTAGCGTGTGTAATGAATACTTAATATCCCCACGAGCCCAAGTCCCGATGCCTTTGGATCCAAATCGATCGCTGCCAGAGTATTAGGATTGAAGTGTATCGCAACGGAAAATACGTAGACCTATCCTGATTAAGGTTTGAGGCTCTCCTGTTTCCACTGGGACGGCCCTGTATTTTAAATGGTTTTGTCTCTTTCCCTTCACCCGGATCTTGGCGTCCTTCACTCAAACAATGTTACAGTTCAAACTATATCTGAATTATTTAGGTATATTTTATACTGTGGAATACTTTACTGAATTCTAATGGACTTTAAAACTTATAAAAGTCGCAAACAAAACCGAAATACAAAACTGGAAACTAATCTTTCTTGTAAGTTTTGAAATTTAGGAGAATTGGGCATGTAGAAAAACCATAATCATATTCATTGTCGGCAGAAAACGCACAGGAAGACCACAAAAGGAGTGTCTTCTCCTTGTGTGCCGTTTCTTCCCTATATAAACGAAACGATAATGTTCCACGTATGTGTAAATAACTTTATAATTTAAAGAATTACCGTATAAAAATCGACATACATGATTTTATTTTGTACTATACTGTATAAAAGTGATTAATGTGCATTTTTTCAGTACTTAGTTGCCTTCTAACTGCCGGCAGTTGGCATATTTATCCCCCGTTTAATTAAATGAGCCCTAATTAGAAATTAAATACAATTTTTTTGGCGCTTATCAGGTTACCATTGAATCGACTTCATTTAGAATTACTAGGGCTCCTGGTTAGCCAAGTGGGCAGAGCGCTCGACTCTGGTGGAAGCCGTTCCGGTTTCGAATCCCAGTGGGAGCTCCCACGTGCGAAATTGCCTTAGCTGTCGTAGCACTTTTAACAATACTACTACTAATAAATAGTAGCATGCGTATTTATTTGCATTACTTACACGGATCCATACAGTACGTGCAATGTAAATGCATACCATACATATCATTTACGTCCACCGAGGCATGTGTGAATGTTCCGGTAAGATACGTAGCTTAATTGGTTTGAGTATTAAGTGTCTTCATCATAAAGAATACATATAAATTTAGCAGTATGTCAGTATTCCGAGTTGAAAATTTTCACTAAATTTATATGCTTATTGATTCTAACAAGACTCCTTATTTTATTTTGGTAAGGGCTTGAAGACTGCTTCAGCTCCATAAATTCATTACCTTTCTGCTAAAGAATGACAATTCTGGAGGAAAGCTTAACTAAATTGAAATCTTTCTGAACTGATGAACTTGATGAAATCCATTATTAAATATAGATAATATATTAAATAAGAATATCAGATGACACATTTCAAAGAACAGATACTACGTATTCCTTTCCCCAAAAAATTAATGAAGTTGAAAAAGTTTGCATTTACCGGTACTCGAACCCGAGTTCGAGCACTGTATTCCATCTCTGTTTATCCTTTGGTTTTCCTGGGTACACACACTTGCATGGACAGTTCCTTTTACCGAATTTACTTAGTTTATATTGAGAAATTTTGAATTAATTACTTTCTGCATTGCACTTTACAGCTTTATAGCTTGGATTAAACCCACGAATTATTGATGAAGACATCCATTATATTCGCAAATATCGGATATATTTCGTTCACCGAGTTTCCACTGCACAGAGAAAAAGAAATATCGAGGCTCTCCCTTTTTACCCTGTGAAATCACTTCGGCGGATCTCCGGGTTCCGACTTTCTCCAGCTCTTCCCAATGTCCGCAGGGAAACGTTCCATTTAATTTTGAGCTGCATCCGCCTCCTCATGAGAAGGAGGAAACAAAGTGGCCGCGGGAAAGTTCTGAAAGATCGGAATGAAAGACAGACGGAGAGGGTGTCGATGTGGACGATCAAAAAAGAACGAATCCCAGTGTTCAGAAGTGAGGCAAAGATTCTTATAGCTCAATAATTAGTGTTTTTAAACTACAGTTATGCTCTACACCTGGCAGCAGTCTTTTACGTACGTACTATCCTATGACATACTTACACTCATGTCATCCATTTGATTCAGAATATTTGGGGATTCGGGACGTAGCGGTCACTAGGAAAATCCTGATCGTACTTCACCCTGCCAAGCAGTCCTTTACTGCCTTTAGAAGCATCCTTAAGATTATTCCTTATATTGTCTCAATAAGGTGCAATAATGTCCCTTCAAAGATTTTATATTTTCAGGGAAGGTCTCGAAGAAAGATCTAGGTAATTTATTCCGTGTTATGTATGGATATAGCGGTCATCGCCGCTTGGGGTTAATTTTATTTCTAAAACTGTCTTCTCGTAAAAAATTACGGCAGCCCAATGAGATCTTTAAAAACTTTCCAGGAATATTTTGATAAATGTGACCAATTAGTTCAAATTTTCTTTTCTTTCTACTTTGTAAGCAATCTCAAAGTAAGATAACAGAAATATTTTGGATCTTACTATTTCCTAAGTCGCCTGCGAACTTCCAGTGATAAAATGTTACGTTG
This sequence comes from Ladona fulva, assembly GCA_000376725.2. Taxonomy (NCBI): domain Eukaryota; kingdom Metazoa; phylum Arthropoda; class Insecta; order Odonata; family Libellulidae; genus Ladona; species Ladona fulva. Next base: position 452,234 of record KZ308652.1, read on the forward strand.
TGACTTTTTTATTTTCCTTAATATTTAAATTTCCTCGAGTATATGGAATACGAGAGAGTTGAGTTCGTGGATGTTGAGTCTATAAAGATATGTTTAAAATATATTAACCGTTGAATGTTGTGCCTAAAGCATCCACTCTCAATATTTGCTTAAATAATTTACGCAATGGTTAAAACGAAATGTATTCTAACCAGCCGCATCTAATTTCATTCCTCCGGTGGGTGAGGACCGAGAACTGGAATCAGCGAAACGCTTTAGAACAATCTTCGAGGCTACGGATAGTCCATCTTTTCATTCAGTAATTTACGCCAATCGGTCGTAGACTCGTGGAAACTAAAAGGAATTACATGTATTGATTCCAATTATTTATCAAGTTACCATTGAATTGACTTCCTTTAGAATTACTAAATAAAGCATGCATACCATAAGAGCAATATAAATGCATGGTATACATTTAATTTACGTAAATACCGTGTATATGTAATATATAATCCTAAAGTAAAACGAACCAGATGAAAGTCTAATGGTACCGGGACTAGAATCCAAATTTTCCAATGTTACCAATTAGAACTAGAATCCAAATTTCCAATTTTGTGGCAACATATGAATGTTCCGGTAAGATATGTAATTGGTTTGAGTGTTAAATTCTTCTTAACGAGAATGCATGTAAATTTAACAGCATGTCATTATTCCGAGTTGAAAAATTTCACTTAATTTATATGCTTATAGATTCGAACAAGACTCCTTATTTGATTTCAGTAAGGGCTTTAAGACTGCTTCAGCTGCATACATTCATTACCTTTCTGCTAAGGGATGACAATGCTGGAGGAAAGCTTAACAAAATTGAAATCTTTCTGAACTGATGAACGTGATGCATCTTAGTTACGCTCACTGGTTTGTCAGAATATCTTTTGACGAAACGTATCGCCTGTCGTTGCGCATCCCTTCTCTAATTCCCGAATACAACACTCGTTGGCAGGGTCCCATGCATACGCAAGGTGAGACTTATCTAACGCGAAGTAACATCGCTCACGGATTATTTCTTCGCTCGTACCTCTATTCTGTTGACAGTTCCGAGTTGATGTTGGTAAACAAAGTGATTCCTAAGCCGAAAAACCGCTTAATTACTTTGTACGCTTAATTTCAAATTTCGCATGAAACAGAAAACTTCATATTTGCTTTAGAATGACAATATATAAAAAACGTTAGACAAGGACTGCATTTCAAAGATGTCGCTAATTAGAGTAAAAAAGCGAAGGGTTTTATAATCGAAATAATCCTCCGAGTACATTGAGAGAAAACCATCTTAAGTACATAAACTGTACAACTAGAGAAAACCATATTAGTACATAACATACGTTGAGGGAGAACCATCTTTTAAATATAAACCATCAGTGGTGATAATAATGATGCAACTAGCGGTTGCTTAAACAGTGGGTTTAAATTTCCTCATGTGCAGTAAGTACAAATAGATGACTTCAAAGCGAAAATCAAGATATTTAAGTATAGAGATTATGCGAAGCAGATGCTGATTCAAAACTGGAAAGTTGATCCCCTGTTTGAAGGGAGCTTTGATCGTGACATTGGCCTTATTTCTCTTTGGCCTTGATTGAGAATCGCCAACTGCATACCGTTCTTTCCACGAACAGCTAAGACCTCGAATAATGAATGTTCCTTACTGCTTCCATTTTCCTTTTGGACAATAATTCCAGGAAAACCTCGTTCAGCTACCAGGTTGCTGAGCAATTTTATGCATGTCATTATCGTTAAACTAAAATATAAATGAATATCATGATCTAAATTACTGTCCTATTTTATATGATAATCCTTTATACTGGCTCGAAAAAAATGTTGGGTCATTTTCCTCTGATAGCTTCGAACAAACTTAACCAGTTGTTGAATAGTTGCAAATTTCAGCACGTTTAAAAAGTTGGTGCCTGTAAACAACCATGTTTCAACAGCAAGGAAATAAAGTCTAAGCGTTCTGTCTTGCATCCTATTTAAAGAAAATTTATTTGGCTAAATTATATGTAGTACTTTTATTGATTTACGTAAAATTACATCTACATTATTTCCTTTAATATTCATACAGTTCTAATTACATTGCAGCTGCTAGATATTTTAAAATTGGAATGGTTCTATTGTTCTAATTGAGACTTGAGTATTGCTAACATGTAATATTCTCGTACGAATTAGTTGTACGTATATCATACTCGATTCCTTCACATGTTATAGATCTCTCACTCTTAAATATTTAATTTTCATTCGTCCCTCTTAAAATATCATCTTTTACTAATTTTTATTTTATACAACGCTTCTTCATATCGATATTTTCCTACAGTGAATATACTTAGTTACATATATATAGACATTTTGCCCAAAAATTCAAAGTTTTTTCTTAATTTTCATTTGATTCATCGCTGCAACACCGTAGTGGACGATGGGCGGAGAAATGGCTGAAGAAGTCCAACGGTAGGAAACTGCTACCATTTGAGGCTGCTTCTGGCCTTCAATGCGGCCTATCATCTTCTTTAAACGTGCGTGGCAATTTAAAATGCTTCGCTTCTCACAATGTTTCATTTACTATCCGAAGTGAAGATAAATTGGCAAGTATTCCTTTATTTCGTCGATTGAATTTTATTTCCTTCGTGTAATTTATATACACATGATTACTTTAACATAGACAATTTGCTTTATTGAAGCCTGAGGTTTTACAGGCAACTTAACATTTTCGCATGTGGCCTTCCGATGAAAAGGGGATGCCACTAAACCACTTTTAATATAATATATTATATTGATGTCGCCCTATTAATTGATTCAAAATTTTCAAATAAAACTCCTCCTCCTTAATAATAACGACTTCTAAGCATTGATATGACCTATCTTTACGTGGGTGTTTTTCCGCTTTGACTATTTCTTTCTTCTCTGAGTAGATCTTTCCCTGTCCTTTTGCAAACTTGTTCTTTTTATAATCGACGGAGTAGGCCAAAAGGCCTTGCAGAAGCCCATATGAGGAAAGATCGGTGAACAATTTACCTCTACGTAATGTTTAACACTGTAAAAGAAGTAAATTTTTTACCAGTAATTCTTAATCTGCTGTTTTTTGTATTATATAGTATTTTTGTTCTTTAATTATAAATCTGCCGGAATCTTTGTTTGATGGTATTATATTATTCAATTCATAAGTAACGGGTTGAATGTTAGAAGTTTCCTTTCGGTCCGGAATAGAGAAATAAAGATAAGCATATCTGTCCTTTTCACGCAAAATTTGAGTTTGTGGGAAGGCCGAGAGGCTCTCATGGTCATGGTGGCCGGACTGGTCCAAGTGAACTTGTTCTGAGAAAGGAACGGCCACATAACAGCCAAGGACGTAGCAAGGATGCTCCGGAGGATGCTCCGCGTCGCGCCTCCACTTTCCCCCCACTTCCCCCTTTCGAGGGGAGAGTCGTGAGAAGCGGCGATTTGCCCTTGCGACCCAAGATTGTTATTAGCGGCATCCCATTCGCTGATGGAGCGGTTTTTGCAGGTAATTCTCCTTTGGATCGATGTCCTTCCGGGATTTGCAGCGCCATTCCATACTCGAAGGATGGTTAATTGTCCAATTAATAAAAACCGTAAAGACGTTACGAAGATACTTTGTGGAAGAAAGGTGCTTTGACAGTGATCGAACTTCACACATGCCATTCTTCGCACGCAATAAATGCTTCAAATTGGACTTCATCTGGATATTAGTTATTCGCCAACGAAATTTCACCCGTTTCACTATAACAATAAGATTGATAGTCGTCCCGAATTTGAAAGGATTTTTATCGACTTGATGAAGTGTCTCCCGAATCCCAACTTATTCTTTCAAATGTCCCGCTGGTAAATATCATACCTTTCAAAACGCTAATGTACCGCGTGATAAGACAATTAGCATTATGGTAGCTGCTCAGAGTTAACAGCGATTAACTAGTGCTCTCTAATTTGGAAGCAAAACTTTAAACATTAAAGAGAATTTCACATCTATCTGGGTCATGAATGCCGTATGAAATATAATGGAAAATTCGAGATCAAAACTCAACTGAGATAATGAATTTTATTCTGTTCGCAGCGCTTTTACGAATGAATTAGTGTCAGAGTTCTCAAAATATATCAGAATGTATTTTAATTTATTAGATAAAATTTGTTTTTGTGGAATAATTATTACTTTTAATAAATTATAATTCAAAGTTTTATTTACGCATCATTTTCAAACACCAACTAATCGCCCATACTTTCATTTACATTTCGTAAAGTCATATGCAAGCTGATGCTCCCTGTTCTGGAGAACTTACAATTTCGTTCTGTTTTGTTCTCCTACGAAGAGTTAATGTTGGAACGGAGAATGTCGGTCGTTGGGCGAGAAGAGAGAGGGAGCAGAGCGCTTGCTGGATTGATGAAATCATTTCGAGTACTTCCGTGCCCAAAACCGCATTCGAAGTTTTTTGCTCTTCTTTAGTTCACTTCTGATCGATTTGTATTAATATTATTAGGAGTAATCATAAAACACTTCAGAATGGTCAAGTTAACGATATTATAGTGATTGAGTCAGAGGCGTAGCCAAGGGGGTGGTTTTGGGGGTTCAAACCCCCATGAGAACAGAGCCAAAAATAAACGAAAGCGTGCGAGAGGATGTCCTCTTGCAATGATGCCATATAAAAACCGACGGAGATTCGCAGTTTAACATTTCATGTTAAAATAATTCAGTTACTATTTTCATTAGATTTTGGGTGGAAGTATTCCTGCCTCTGTATTGCCGGCAGTGCAGTGTTTTATACACAAAATCCTGGCTACGCCCCTGTATGGAATACTTTGCTCGTTAATGTTTTCAGGTTTCATTCGGATGTGAAATGATGAAAATGGTCTGAGGGTCGTTTGGTTTCTGCCATAAATTCTTACGATATTATTGAAATAAAGAGCTAATAGAAATTATATCGATATCCGAAGGCGTGATTTCGTCAAAAGACATAGCAGAATAAAAAGAAACTTCGTACTTTTCCACAGGGACTTTAATTCGCGACCGGTTTCGTAAGTTTACTTACATCTTCAGGCACAGAAAATACATTTTAATAGAATATATATGGATAGTGGAAAGGTTGAGGGGATGAATGGAGAGTGGAGAGGTGAGGGTGCATCAGGAGTATAATTTGGCTGGTAGGGAGAGGACGGGTGAGGGGTTCAGGAACGTGTGGTTGTTTGCCATCCTTGGGGAAACTCCTTATCTCTACCTCTTCCAGGAGGTCTAGGCGTTGAGAATTCTCCTCCTTATGTAGGCATCTTGGTTGTGTCTGAAGATGTAAGTACGCTCACGAATTAAACTCCATGTGGAAAAGTACGAAGTTTCTTTTATTCAGCCAATATAAAATTTTATTATTGTGTAAAATGTTATAAACTATCTTCCTGAGCCAATTTATGACCTTCTCTGATGAACCTTAAGATGACAAAATTTATGGACTACCCGCGGAATTTCTTTGAAAACACTCGATATTTATTTTTACACTCCTCGCTATAGCCTTGCTAGAGTTGGATTGAATATGGTTTGAATTGTAAATGACGTTTCTGAACAATATTGAGCCTTATATCTCAACAATTTCTATACAGTGGCGAAGAATTTTGTAGGAGAGGTCCGTTTAAACTGTTCTGCTTCTAGACCTCAGAGTGATCCACTGTTTCTTAAGTGATCATGTCGGTGAAGTTATTTCATGATTTTGTGCAGCTAATTCAACTTTTACTCTTCACTGCAGAGAAATTAAGAAAAGAAGAGGGAGGCTGATGCGTACAGTTAAAAAATTTTGGAAAACATGTTCACACGGTTATGAAATTGCTTCAGATAATAAACTCCACAAATAAAGGGAATTGTTATTAAGAGCTTGAAGTGCCCTTCTTAAAGTTGACAGAACCGAGTTTTCAAATGTGTCCAGTTCTCTATAAGCATGCTTGTAGCAGCAAATACCTTCCATATCAATCGTACTATTTCCTAATTCTATCTGAACCATGCTACAGGATCAGTCTGCCGTCTCTATGTTCTATTTCCCTATAATTTACTGTGTCGTCCACAAATATCTTAACTTAATTACTATTGTTAATACCAAGGTAGTTAATGTTTACTAAAAATAATAACGGTCCGATTTCGCTCCTTGCGGCACGCCCGAGGTCACTTTAACCAGGTTGGAACTAATACCATCCAGGTGTACTTGTTGTTTTATGTCAGAGAGTGTCCTCAAAATAGTTTATTACTTCTCCTTTGATACGGGAAACTTTTAATTTGTATAATAATTTATTATGTGGGACCTTATCAAACGCTTTCCGAAAATCTAAAAATTGCATCGACTTCTCCTTTACGTTCGGTAGATTTCAAGACGTGATTTAATAACGCCAGTTCAGACTCGCAAGGTCGTGTCTTACGAAAACCATGTCGATATTTTTCTGTGATTTTGGACGTGTCGATAAAGCCCATTAAAGAACTAGCAATTATATGTTCCATTATTTTGCATGATCATCCTTTAATATTCTTCTATTAATTGTCAAATATTGCTTACGTCTCTGAGCCACAAAAGCTTTGATAAGATGTAATTTTTTTCCGAAATGATCACATAAGGTGCAAGTTTCTCTGTCTCTCTTTGGAATAACAGAAGATAATGTTCGCTCAGATGGAAGACACGAGCCTTTCTGCAATAGTTAATATTTCTGTAAAGTAAAGAAAGTGTTGTGAAATAAACTTGATTGATGACAAGGTTACGAAATGAGCTCAGCTGTCGAGGTAACTTTATAAATACCACTATTCGAACAATAGTAAACGACCATGATCATCATTTTTCGTAGCTCTTAATATTTAAAGTAACAATTTTTGTAATGTAACTTTGATTAATGTATAAGTAAGATATGTTATGCTACCAAAACGTATAGGATTGGGTACGGAATAGAACATGCTGGTTGAAGGGTGAGCTATTGCTTGGATAGCAACTAAATCTCTGATGTGGCATCCATGGCCTCCCCTATTCCTCGGGTAATGGAGAAATGCAAGAAAATTCGAAGTCGTTGGTTATTTGGTAGTTTCTTATATAGGCACCTTGAACAGGATTTTATTTTGTGGCAACCAAACATTTAGCAGTGTCATTCACTTGCATCAGAGATTTTTGTTTCGGTGTTGTTTGCCCCTCAAAAAGAATAATCCGGATATCGAGGTAAGTAAGGAGGAGAGGCAGCGGAGGCGGTTAAAGGAAAGGATTACAAAGGAGAGATTGGAGTGGGAGAATGGGAATGAGATTGGGAATCCGCCTGTGAAAGGCATTGACCGGAATATTTGCCGGATGCCATTCGTTCTTTCCTTTTCTTGCTATCATCCGATCGCCCATTTCTCCCTCGAGCACTGCTCACTAACGTGACGATGAGTGTAAGCAAAAGAGTTCTGCCAAGGTAACAAAGTTCCTGAGGATTATGCAGACAAAATCATCCGTTCGCAATTAAAAAAGTAACAAAATGCAGCGGATGGTCTATCTCGTCTATCTTATTGAAATCTGTCATTTATCCCTCGGAGAAATGAAACCATGACATTTTGACTCAGGATTCAAACTTTGCTTGACATTACATTTCATATCAATACATGTTACTTCTATTCTTAACATTCAGCATTTAATTTTAAAGTAAACGACAGTGAAATTTATTTATAAAAGGAACTTTGTTGCTCATTTAATGACTCGGCGAAGGAAATAAGTCATAAAATTCCTAAACTAAGGGATTTGGAAATATTTTCTTGAATTCGACTTTTTTCCAAAGCAATCTACAGAAATGAAATGGACGCAAGAGTGATCCCAATAGACAATCTATTGAGGCAAGTACAAATCGTTTTAAGAATTCCGTACCATTTTTTACATAACGATATTCGACAATAGACTAAACAGAGGTAGATAACTCGGTGTTCACACCCCTTACAATTGGCCGATAGGCAACCTGTAGGTTGTTAGTGTAGAAGGTGTACGTCGTCAAAACGACTTTTTTAAGGAAAGTATTAATCTTTCATTTTACCCATAAATCATCAATCTCTATGCGAAGAGGAGGCTGGTGGAAAATACCTACGGTAGACAGTTGTGGTACAATATTTCGATCCAGTTCTCTGCAATTTATCTCTCGTCGTTTCCAGGATGAATGCTGGTTTTCGGTATGTTTTTATTAAAAATTAATATACGCCTTTTTCGTCCAATTTATATGGTAATTTCTGGCTAAAGTTTCGTAAAATAAGACGGATGCACAACATGCTGTTACTGTCAGGCCTCGTCTTTCGCAGGGGTTGAGATTCTAAACATCCTGCGGAAGACAACATGGTGGAAAAGAGGTAATTGGAGTAATGGGAAATCAGTGTGAATGAGCCAACTCGAATTTTCCGTTATATTTATGATGAATGAAAATAGAAAATGTTACAAAATTCAATTTAAGCAAGAGATATGCGATGAGATATACATCTCCGTACTTAAATAAAATGAACGGTTGTATAACTTACAGGGGTGGTTTCGTTTATACCATGGGTTTTCCAATTGATCCCGGTGGACGACCCCTAGGGGTGGATTACTTTATGCATGGATTTGCCTAAGGCTAAGGAGTCGTATGGGGGTGGATAAACTTTAACTCTTAGCTTAATATTACAATGCATAAGGGCGGAATACAAAAGTATGTTTGTATAACTTTTGCGCATTTTTAAAGATTTCAGTTTTACAACATTTTCGCTTTCCTAAAAAAATATAATATTTATATTAAATTCACCTAAGAAATTAGGCTCAACTGGAATATGCGTGTAGTGCATGGGACCTTGCACAAAAGTGTTGTATTCGGGAATTAGAAAAAGTACAGCGAAAGGTGATTCCTTATTTGTAAGAAATTGTTACGACAATTCAGTGAGTGTTGTGCAAATGCTTCAGGACGCGGGATGGGAATCATTAGAACATAGAAGACTTAAACAAAGAATAAATCTACTTAATAAATTCAGAGAAAGTACGTTCACAGAATGCGGCCCCCATGTTATATAGGCCGTTCTGATACTGCGAGGAAAATCAGAGAAATAGATGCTAGAACAAGTTTCAAGAATTCATTTTTCCCGCGAATGATATGCGAAAGCAATCGAATAGAGAAGTAGAGCCATGGTGCGTGCACCCCCTGCCACACGTTGAAAGGCGGCTTGCAGGGTACATACGTAGATGTAGATGAAGTAAAATAGAAAGTATACTAACGATTATTAAATACGTTTATGAAAGGATCTGGTGCTTTGCCGGCGAATATTATGGGTGAAGTCTTCTCGGTTTGCCAGCCGGGTTGTTTCTGCGATGTCTCTCGACGTTTCGGTTCCTTCCTCTGCAACCATCTTCAGGAGCGAAGTTCGTTCCTGAAGACTTCGCTCCTGAAGATGGTTGCAGAGGAAGGAACCGAAACGTCGAGAGACATCGCAGAAACAACCCGGCTGGCAAACCGAGAAGACTTCACCCAAATACGTTTATGTTTGTATAAAAGTTTGCATGGGGTCTATTACCGTGAATGTGCTCCGAAAGGGAACAATGGATGCGTAACTTTGAGAACCATCGGTTTATACTGAAAAGATCGACATTAAAAAACTGTATATAAAATAGGATGCCTATGCTGAGTGATGAAACATCGAAATGAACTTGCGTAATAAAAAATTTAATCTTACCGTGTTGTTGATGTCGAAAAATTTGTGATGATTCACTCACCATGCTAATGATGGATAATCTTAGATCTTAGCAGCTACCTTGTAGTTTTTTTTTCCAAAATCTGCTACAGTTTAGCAAATGTGGCTGGTAGAAGGTAGAAAAACAGCTATGCTCCTCTTATCCATCTTCCACCGTTCCACTTTATGGTCATACTTTGTCTGCTTATACGTCTCCTACTCGTAGTTAGTAATGTTCGGCTCTAGTATTGACATTCTATTATGTTTCTACGCTCGTCTGAAGTAACATATTTCGTATTGGTTTAACACAATAAACTTTTCTTATTTTATTCATCATAAGAGCATGTGACATTCCGCGATCTTAAACCGCGGAAGAGCAAATCGCATTCCTACGAAATAGGAACACGGTTGAAAATGATGCACTGCGAAAGAGCAAAGATCGCGAAAGATGAGACGTGCTTGTACCCTACATTTTTAGAGCACAAAATCTGGAGAAACGCGTTGGAAATCAATGCTAATTTAGTAATTTAAATTTAAATATCGATTTAGCGATGTCAAAATGACTTGAAATAAGTGTTAACCTGTGAGATTTTGTTAAACAGCAGAAAGTGAACTTGTAGATTTAAAAAATCCTTTCTTTACAAAAGGAAATATTATAGTTATCCAGCGACACGCAAAAGTAAGCTACGAAATTCATTCCCTTGCACACCGATAGGTTCTCATACCTGCTTCATATGGACACCTAAAAGTTTATCTCAAACTTCCTACCCTTTTCTTCATTTCCCAAACATTGTACTCATACTTAAATAATCGTTCCCGTCTCAATTATTGCGTAAAGCGGAGACAAAATGGAATATAGCCGCATTAAGTTTATTTAGCTATTGAATTCGTTTTCCTTCGTAATATTTCGAACTTATATTACTCGAATACAGGTAATACACTTCTCAAGCGCGCCCTAATGATTTAATATGCGGCCTAACTGTTTCTATTCTAACAGCGACTTATGCTGTAAGAAGGTTGTGCACTCCCGATCGCAAGTCTGAAACTTCATCAATGAGCAACCTCCATCTTCTTAGCAGCGCCTTCGGAAAAAATCTCCCCGCCATTTCCCGTGACAACCCTGAAAGACTTTCCGCATCCGCCGTAAATTAGCCCAAGATCCCGCATGCACGGTGCCTCCGCCAGCAGGAGGTCGACAACCGGCGAGGAATCTCCAACAGAGTCAATCGACGAGCGCGTGGAAATGGCACCAAAGGCGGTTGAAGAGAAAACATCGGAGGGCTGCGACGAAGAAGTGCACGTGACCGTGGAGCTATTGTTGTGTCACGCTAAAAGGAGTTCTTGCCTCGCCTATTTCATTCACGCCCACGTGTTCGCCAAGAAAGAGAACGCTTCTTTCTCTTGTTTCATTCGCACCGACCGGCCCTTTTCATCTACGTGATAATCAAGGGCGGTGGGCGGCCTTCCCCACCATTCTGAATCTATGTGGTTCGAAACAGGGATAACAAGAACTTCGTATTGTAAAGGCGATTCAGGACGACGGAAAATGATAAAAAAGATGGGAATTTATCTGCTTTTTATCGACGTTTGCTGAAGATTGGGATCTCCAAACTTTCGGAGAGAAGGGCTGTCACTGCACGAGAAACGCTTAACGGACCGGATGAAAAAGGGCTTTCTTTTCTTACATAGCTTTACATAGAGCATGTCTAGAAAAGAATAAGAGTAGAATTTTTCATTCTTAAGATGTATTGCTTTTTCCTAAACGTCATAATTTTTAAGCAACAACCAATCATAGGAATCATAGGAATAAAGGTGTCCTCATCAGAGGATTCGAGGAGACCTCATGAGAAAATTCTAAAATTTGCAGGCATTTGGTCTGCTGCCCGGATAAATATGAAAATAATTTAAATTACTTTGAGTAAAATTTCTGGCAAAATGCGGCGGTAACAGTTGTGAAAACAATGAGCAAAGGTGAGAATATTATGCGATGATCGAGGGCTTACTCTTTTACTACCAAAGTAAAAGGAAAGATTGACACCTAAGATGATGATTGTTAGGAAAAATCAAAATCAGAATGGAAGAGATTTGAGGTTGCATTACATGAAAACGCTAAGTCTTAACTATGTATTAAAAAAATTTGCTCTAACAAAATATCTTCGGAAGGTTTGATGATGTAGAGTGTTCTTATCAAAAAAACTTTGCAAAAATTACCATTCTGAATATAAAAATGTCTGTTAACTACTAAATAATGTGATAAGCTACAATATTATATCTTAAGAAGCATTCTTTTCGGGATTAATGATACTTAAAGTTGTGTGTAAATACGAAGCAAACACAGTAAAGCCATTAAATTTTTAATAGATAGTAAAGGGAAAAGTTTGGTTTAGGATTGTAAAACACGAAGGAATTTAGGAAATACTTTGCAAATATGTATGCTCCAAATAAAACGGCGTGCTTGACAGATCTGACGCAAACAGTGGGAGAAGGAGTTTGATATCCGCGACTCAACATAATTTTAATATATCCGCGACTCAATATAATATTAAGTCCTAAAAACAGCTCACTTTAGAGTAATAAATCAGCCAGGCCGGACAGTATATAAAACCCTAAATTTTCCGGACTTGCTTAGTGAATTACTTAAACATAATATTTTTTGGGTTGTCCAACATTGAAATTTCGCGTGGCAGGAAAGCCACCACAGTTGCTCCAGTAAAGAAATGAGTAAATGTAAACTCTTCAATAATCACAAGCGAATTAGTCTTAGGAGTTTTGCGTGTAAATATTTCAAAAAAATGGTGGCGGACAACATACAAAGCGTTTGATTAAAAAAAACAAGACTTCTGATCTCCAACAAAGCATAAAATATCAGGCAATTACTTAAAATCATTCTGCGGACACAGTTCAAAGAAGGCAAAATATTGGAAAGCAAGAACCTAATCTTGTAGGTTATCTTACATAATTATAACAGCTACTCTTGAGCCCTTCTTAGGCCAATATTAAACAGGCGATGGTGTATGGGATACATATCAGGAAGGACTAAATGGCCGAGTAGGAGTAGTATATCTGAAGTGGGTGAAGGAATTTTACACCCGCGTTCAACATAACCTTAAAACAGCTCACGTTAGTGTATACTCTCATAAGAAATCAGGCAGGCCGCCACAGTAAACAATTAGTAAAATTTCTTGATCTAAAGACAAGTATGTACATGTAAATGAAAGCAGCTAGACTACCAACTCGTCGAGATAATCAGTCATAGGTTAGAAAATCACTTCATTCTTTTCACACCTCTTTGAATTAAGGCCTAAGTTCTATAAGAATTAGAATGACTGAGGAAAACCGTGGAAGAGTAAGCAAGGGGCAGGGTTTTTCCATTTATGTATAATTAAAGTTGAGGTACGAGAATCCCCAAATATCCACATATTTCAATGAAATGGAAGCGGTGAAGTTGAGACAACTAAATATGTTACCTTCTCTATTTAAGCATCCTTCTTATTATTACTTAGTGTCAGTGAAAACTTATTAAGGCAGTATTATGTATTTGTTTGTCATTTTAATCATGTTCTTATTTTCAGGCTATATATTTTTTTCCAGCTTTCTGTTTCTAATTCTCTTAGTCATTACTCTCAGTAGGTTTGTGCAGGTTTTTCACACCCCCTTCTTTGTGGGTGTTATTCTTCTGTGGATATTTTTTTTCCCTAGGCCTCACTTAGGTTTTTAAATCCACAACTAAATATTTCCAATTTTGTCCTAATTCAACTTAATTTAACTTTTATTATCTATTTTTTAACTCTTTGATATTATTATTAATTAAATTTTTTTTAATATTGACGATGGGTTAAATGGAAGAGGAGACTTTAAAGTCTCAATTTCGCCCAAAATAAAGACGTTATTTATTTATTTGTTTTATTATTCCTTGGTGCCCCCAGATTTTCCGGATTGCTATTGAGAACAGTTATTTCGCAATTGAGGATCATATATTCCAGACAAATCCAAAGAGAATTCGTACATCTGAACTGTCGAAAATATTGTCCGTAATATTAATTTCCTATATTTTAACGATGCCACTATAAAGAATGGTTGGCAAACTTGTTATCTGCTGACATAATAATTTTCCTAATTATAAATTCCCACATATCGTCGATCTCCTCTCTTAAAGGCTAAATTAAAAAAAAACTATATTTGAGCCATTTCCATTGGTTATATCAGTTTTTTTCCCGTATATCACGAGTCTCGTCCTTGCTGCAATAAAACCTATCTAAGACGGAAACTTGTAGAACCCGGGAGAATCAATAATACCACTCCTTGTACGTTACACAAGGTTTCTCACAAGAAAGGCTCTGTATGAAGTGGAACCTGTATAACACGGACGGAAATTCACATTTCTTCAACCTCGCATTTGAAGAAGTGATATTAGATCTCTACATTGAGTTCCCGGGTTCCCATCGCAATGAATGTAGTTGTAGCGACGATGTTTTTCCTACGTTCCAATAGCTTCTTCAGGTCGAAGTCTATATATAATTTCGAGAGAGCACTTTAGAATCACCACCCTTTGCTCATTTTTCAAGTATCCGATAAATCGCATTCACAAAAATAATTTTTTCAAGTCTTCAATATTATTTCTTCATTTTCTCTGTTGTGTATTTTATGAGAACGGTAATGTAATAGTTAGAGTAATGATATATTGAACTTTTCAGTTATGCTGAGGGATCTCTGTCTAGACATCTTTTAGCAATTACACTAGGCACAGATGTTTCAACACCCCTTTCTAATCTAGTGGTTTCCTTACACAATATTCTTCCATATTCGTAAGATTCGCTTAGATTTTTCATGTCCATTAAATCTTTTTCTCTTAGCGTCGCTGTTTCAATTGAGAGAAGTGAAAAAATGAATCAATGAGTGCCACTAAGAAAAAATTGAACGATTTAACTTTTATGATGTTTTACATGAGTGTTATCCAGTGTATGGACTACGGACTTGAATATGGCCAACTGAATTTATTAAACCACCCCGACAGCCCTTCAAAAGACCGAATGATAAATTTCAACGTTAAAAACTTTCATCTATAGATATAATGATGCAGCTCATCGAACGAATTCTACAGCAGCTAAAGTTACTCTTGCTTGTGTTTCAGTTTCAATGCTCTTGAGTACAGGAAGGCCTCTTCTATCGCGGGTGTCAAGTTCCTGAAAATTTTGCGGAAGAGAAAATCGCGAAAAAGAAGCAATAGGAAAGGCAAGGTACGCCTCCAATTATTGTGAAAATAGACCGAAAAGAATTTACCTTTATACTGACGAAAGTTGAAAATAGGAAAAGGGACAGCACGTTGATTTATGGACGTGAGGTCTTACGAAATAAATTTCTCAAAACAGTTCAATAAAACAAAACTTCATGTACTAGCTCCGTCGGTCAATTAAGGAGAACTGATTGATCAATTAGACTAGATCAGTTAAGGAGAACCGATTGCCCGAGGGGGCTAGAATTGTTTACATAGTTGTACCTTGGTTAACGACGTGCTTGGTTAACGACGAGTGGCTGTGACCAAAAAATGTCTCGGTTAACGACGCAGTCTTCGGTTTACGACGCCTTCTGGGGAAGATTGGCAATTAAAAACTTCTTTTGACCATTCATTTAAATAACGATTTTTTTTTATTTTTAATAACGACTGTTTTGGTTAACGACGATAATCTTGGAACGGATTACCGTCGTTAATCAAGGTAACACTTTACCACAAAAATCTACCGTAAAAGTCTGAAATAAAATGGTCAATTTTGATCGATGAAAACATAATAAACTTGGATATGAACATTTTTAACAGTACCATGAAAGAATTTGCGAGGATGAGCACGGTCTTATGCCAGATAGTTGTCTTGAGAGGTTGTGGATGTAAGAACTGAGTTATCGGAAGCTGTTTAACCTTACTTACCCGCGGACAATCGACTTATTACAATCACAAGATCAGCATGTGTTCTTTTGATTAATTCGCCTTAACGCAATGAATTTTTCTTAGTAAAATTATCCAAAAATTGCGAGTTGTCACTTCGCGATCTTTAACGACCGCAAAAGAGCTAACCGCATTGACGAAAAATAAGAGTCGGTCGCAAATGATAATCCGCGAAGTAGTGAAACAAAAGGCGAGGCCTTCCTGTACTTTTGATCTTATATTCTCACGTATAAGTCGCGGCAAGGTTTCTCGGACTACCACAGTAAATAGGTACCTTCGAAAGTCAATGTCCTTCTGTAAGTCGCTCACCACTTTTCATCCTAAATTTCTTGTGAATAAAATGCGTCCTATACGCCAGTAATACGGCAATCTGCTCACATGAAATTTTATATTTATATATACTTATTTGTAATATGGTCCTGCTACCACGTCCCGATGAATAGAATATTTTTCACTTGTCTTTTGGTACAGAATAGAGAAAAATGTAGCTTTCATAGACTTTTATCTGTTTTGTTCATGGCTGTTATAGTAAAAAGCTACTGAAGTATGAGTGATGATGAATGATGGAATTTATTAAGGCTTCTCCTTTCTGAATGCTACGAAAATGGTTACTTGAAGAGTCATTGTACTTCACTCAATTGGACTTGTTCCTTTTATAACAATTTTTCTCAGTGAGGAAAGCAGTGGCAAACTACCTCACTCCTCATTTTCCCTAGTCACTTCATCCCCCCCCTAAAGCATATTTTGCTTATGGTGGAGGGATGAGGTTCGAACTACCCTTCAGGCTGAAGACTTTACAGACAGATATGTAATATAGTGACTTACTTTTGCTACATAGGTTTATTGACGAAAAATGACGCAAAAATAGTTATGGATTGATTTTTACGAAATTGAGTAACTTAAAGGATTCGTGGCTGATAAAGTTTGTTGAAAGGGACGGCAATCCTTGGTAGATAGACCCTTAGATAAACGGAAAACTGAGATATTAATTTTTTAATAAAATTGGGAGAATAGCGCCAACTGTTGGAAGCGCTCGCATTACGTCATCGTGAACGAATCCCAAAAACATGGTCCGCAAGGAGAACATGATCGAGTGGCCACATTCCCTCACAGAGCACCGAAGCGATGATCTTTAGGAAAACACATCACGATTCTTTTCCCCAAAATGGAGTGAGGGGGTTCGTGGGTGCGGGTATCCGGGATCGAGTCCGAGTGGGAACAACTTTCACGGGAGACCTGCTTCTGAAAGCGGAGGCCGAGCGGAAGTAGGCAGTTGAAGGAATTCCACGGGAGAAAGAAGTGTATCACACAGCTCTCTTTCCTCACCTGACGCATTCCGTCCCTATCCTCCGACTGAGCCACTTTTTTTCCAGAAAATTCGAAAAAGGAGAAGCGTCGGCCTTAAAGGGCAATTAGTGGGTTTACAAAGCGCATTAAAGATGCGTCCTTACCAACGCGAGGAATTATTTGTTTCCGCGCATACTCGAGGTGCATTGGTAGAAGACTTCCTCTTCAAGACCACAGGAGTGCTGTCGTAATTGCCAATTCAGCGACTTTGTCGCCAAATTTACAACTTTTGGCCGTTTTTTCTTGCTCAAAACATTTGAAATTCTTTACCAAGTCTGTAAGTGAAGATGATCTGGTTCAACAGCGACAATAATGATGTACCCACAATATCTGTCGACAGACTAGATAAGGCGGAATAGAAACGACGAAAGGACCCCCAACTCCGTAAGAAGATGACCCGAATGTCGTCTTAGATACCAAAATACGTAGTAGACCTTCTTGTGGCAATTCCTTGACCACTTTCTTACGGTTTTGGATGTCCTTTCGTCGTTTCTAGATCTGATTACCGACGAAAGCTTTTCGAAAAATTCATCGGTTCAGGCGAAGTAAAAGACATTGCAATTCCGGTAAAAAACGAGCGCGATCTCCGAGAGGCATCGACGAAGCTTTAGAAGGAAGTTATCACAAAAACAGATAGTTACTTCTGGTCGTTCTTGCCGCATAGCATCAGAGAAGGTAATAGCTTAGATTAGGCAAGGTGTTAATAACACCCCCTGCCATACGCCACTGGCGGCTCTTGGGGTGCAAATCAAAATCCATTCCTCAAGTTTGTCGACAGACATCGTGGGTAAATCATTATGAAGTCTAATTTTCCTTAATTTATTTTTGGACAAGTCTCCAATTGAGCACTAATAGTTTCCATCAATTCCTCCTCAATGGACACTTTTGGGCCATCAACATCATATGCTATCTACCAAACGGTGGGCCAATGTACCCTAAAATTCCCCGCTCAACCCCCTTTTTTTCATTTCTAACTTATTTCGACTCACCCTCAATTACATTCTTCAGCAATCCCTCTCAACTCAATATTTGACCAACCACTTTTCTATACCACTGCTTAATTTCTTCAATCACAATCCTCTTTTCCCCAACCATCTCCAGCACCTCTGCATTTGTTTTTCTATCGTCCCAAAAAACCGAAACCCTATTGTCTCCAGGATTGCTAGATTCTGAATCATCCCAACATCTTTCGATTCTACGCCACACCTCCATTTGGAAGGCCTCCAATCTTTCGATGCCCTCTTTCATTAAGATCCACGTTTCACATCCATACAGCAAAACACTCAACATACAAGATTTCATCTATCTTTTCCTGATTTTAAATGTAGGCATGTTGTCATCAGTTCCCTTCGCTTCAGGAAAACTTTCTTAGCTACCGGTATTTTTCCACATTCATTTGTACACCTTCCATCCAAAAAAGAACAACATCAAAGTAGAATTGATCTATCAACTGTTTCCCCGACAACACTGATCGTTAAAATGTCATTGCTTTCTTTCGTAAGCCTACTTAATTTGTTTTCTGAAGTTTATTTTCATCTCCAACTCCCTTGCTCTATCATTTACTCCATTTACTATAAATCGTAAACCCCTTTCGAAATCACGTAGGATAGCTTTTCGGTCTGCATACCTACTGTTTATATTATTTTCCAACCAACTTTATCTTCATTAACTACTTCTTCCCAAGCTGTTTTCGCCACTTCTTTGTCAGATATAATAAAAAGTATTGGAGACGAAGAACGGCCTTTCCTCATTTCTCTTCTAGACTCTGCCGATTTCGATTCTTCATCAGCTAAGATAACTAGCGCCGCAGCGCTGTTTTAAGTGTACATTCTAAGCTAAGTACGAGTATAATTTTATTCCAACACTAATTAGCATTCCCACCTATTATGACCATTGCACTCTATCAAAAGCGTTTTCAAAATCACATTCTACTTTAACTCGAGACTTCGTTACTCACGTAACCTTGTTTTGCCTTTATGGCATCCCACACGTTTTCTAGGAAAACCGAACAGATATTCTCCGATTTTCACCTAAATTTTTCCTCAGACAAATGAAAAATATCGACATTATAGATAAATAGATAGATAGACCCTTTACTGGCGAGGTTACGTCTATGTTGGCCCCTCTTTCATTTAACCTCGTATGTCATCATAACATGTACAAAATATAATTATAAACTTGAAGAAAGTTGACTAAGAAAAAACCCACGTTGCAGGAAAAAACCCTCTGAGAAGGGGGTCGAGTGGAAAAAAACAGTAAATACATATAAAGACAATATATACGAGTACAATAATTTAAATAATAGGTAATCGAAAATGAGAAAAAATGAAAACCGTAATAAAAACGTATAAAGCACAGAATTTAAGTTTTACGTAATGTTGTTTTATAATTTTGTTTCGCTTCTCTCTCCATATTAGGCAGTATCCCTAAAACTGTTTTTAGTCTTTCCCCATTCCTCTTCTGCGGTGAATTCCCTTTCTTTACTCTTAGGCTATTGTTAACATTCTCTCGTAACTCTATTTGAAAGGAATTGCCCTTGGAGGGCTTCTTAATTCCATTCAGATGACATTTTCGTCCAAAACATCATTTTAAATTTATGCTTAGCTTTCGTCATTACCAAGTTAGAGCTAATTGATCAGATCATGTACACGTAAAACATCACAGTGTTAAATGGCTGTCTTCTACTGTTTTGATTTGATTGCTGTCTCAGCGTTTTCCTCTCTCTATAACGCTAATGCGTTGCCCACCTGTCTATTATACCTTCCTTTTACACGATACGACCAAGAGCATCGAATGGTTTCTAAATTAATTCAGTCACTATTCGAGATTTCCCTCTTTCTCCCCATTTAGCAAAAAGCTTTTCGAAACACATTTCCAACGCGAAAAGCAGATTCTTAGCCTTTTTACGCACCTAAGTAATCAATCAAAATGCGAGAAATAATTCGCTAGAGCTACCTTGTATATCATATTTTTACACACATTCGTATAGACTTATTCAAAAATATTTTATCCGAATTTCTATCGAAAATCATTCGCAGGATATGGAAATGAATATGCAAAGATCGGTGCCAAACGTTTGGCTGTCCTACAAGTTGACAAAAAACACGCCATATTTGAAATTATTAATCAGCCGAGAGATATAAAAGGCAGCAGATTGCGAATCAAATTTCTCTTCCGCTTGCCAAGTTTTCTCCGCTCATCACGGTATCTCGTCCCGGATGTCGGGAAAAGACGCAACTCTTTTCTACCTGTGAGGGCGGGAGGAAAGAAGGATGGTCCACAAGGGAGCGCAGACCTCAGCAAGTAACAGACGTAGACGGACTGAGTGCATCGGGTCGTGTAATGTAGGCCATCTAAGGCTGTGTAAAGCAACCTCCGCTTTCAGCGAGACTTTCTGCTCTACATAGGACACCGTGTAAAAGGGTTAAGAAAGAACAAAGGAAAACGTAGAGGAGGGGATGGAGAACTGCTTTGGAGTGGATGGGAAATGTAAAGCGCAAGAGGTAAACACGTCCGGTCAAGGCTAGTTTTCGAGGAGCGCTAGAAGAGGTCCCTCTCCGTTTAAAAAGTTTTCGCAAGGACATTCCATGAAAAATTATCAGATTTGAATTAAACAGGAAAGATTTGTTGTCCAACATTTTATAACGATGAAGCTCGTCAACGGATAACGCATGCGTCTTCAATCCTCGACATCTTGAATTATGGTAAAAGGCAAGTGCCGATATTTTAATGATGGAAAAATGCCTGCAATGTCGTAATTGGATTTTCTTTCTCGTGATAAGCACGAAAGAAAGCACGTTAAAGAAAATTACAATTTTGTAAATAGTAAATTCCTCGTAGTACTTTATGAGTTACAATGTTAAATAATATAATTGTGTTTCTATTTATTTTTTATTTTCCTCTTAACCCTTCATCCTGAAGCTAAACTTACCAAGGGATGGGTGTAAAAAGAGGTTGTATTTCTTAATTTCACCCATAATATAGGAACCAAGAGCAGACCCGCTCCCTGGGGGTGGCTGACTGGTTAAGCCACCAGACAAGTTTCTACAAGTATTCACTGAGAACCAAATTCACAAAGGTGTCATCAGTAAATATTTGGTAGCTTAAAACGTTTCTTTATATGCGATACTTTCTTATGATAAGAAACGGACAAGAAAACAGTCTGTTGGGACCGGGATTCGAGCTCGGGTCTCCCAATTTCCGGTTGGTTGCTCTATCCATTGAGCTATCCGGCCAGAAAACTTCTCCAGGCAGTTCGGAGCATCCATTAGAAGAATTCTGTTACAATTTCCATTTCCATAGAAGCACATAATAGAAATTGAGAAGGGGAATAATTTACCAGGACCTCTCATCGCCGGTTGCCGAATGCCGCTATCAATATTCTGATTGTTTTGAAGCCTTCGTAGCATGATACAAGGCCTGGGCACGTGGCCAGGGCGCCAGCTTTTATTGAAATCAAACGTCCAATAAATTTCACGTCTAGGTTACACTGCCAAATGTAAATTATAAATTATTTACCTGAAAATTGTTGTACATAATGTTGTATAATAAACGTAGTATTTGATGTGAAAAGAGGAAATTAATGGAACCGCTAGAGCATGTATAAATACTACGACAGCAAACTAGAGTTAACTGCAAAAAATCGACATTTAAAAGTGTAAACAGTGAGATATTTCTGTATTACTACAGGTATAAGTCAAAGAAATTCAGTTTTCATGTAAAATAGCTTTTTAAAACAGCACGTTTGTGCCATATTAAGTTAAACGGGAAGCAAGAGGGCACTTTCCACTGGGGAGTGAAAGACTCATCTGCCCAGGATGGCAAAATTCGTCACTAAGGCTGTGGCATGATAGAGCCTGGGCTCTAAAACTCCTTCGCCTCGGAGGCGGAGAGGTGTTAAAGAAGTGAGGCAATGATGACCTTTGGACAATGAATAGTGTATGAATGTAAAGGTACATGTATACTGAGGCATGAATTGACGAGATGAAGAACTATTTATACACTTATTTGAAAATGATTCTGGTTAGTAATTTTTTCACTTCCTAAGGACTCTCTAGCGTGTTATACGCGGGGAAGGATGTGTTCTGTTATAGTTTACACAAGGCCAGCCGATTTTCATAATGGTTTAGTAAATTTTTATCTCAGATACATGCATCTATAAATAAAATAGGAGTAACTTATCGAATGCAGTTTAAATACGCCTTAGCCATTATAAAATAAGGAGATAAAAGAAATTTCATCCCTTCGAAATTCCTTACACGAGGTTCGAACCGTGTACTTTTAGTGATAAAATTGAAAATGCCATCCTCTTGATATCAACCAACTCTAGTTACCGTAAATATTATTTCGATATTGCTCACGCGGGGTCCGAACCCGTGAGCCCACTGCTGAAGTGTCAAACACATCTCATCTGGAAAATTAGACTGAGCAATTCCGAAATAAGACTCCAATCCGAGGGTTCCTATTTTTCAGTTCGTAAAGCTGGTCTTAGTGTTGTCCCAAAGATATTTAAGAAAGACTCTCATAAGAAAGAAAGCTCATAATTAGGACTAATAAGAGTTAATATGTTCAGATCATCCAAGCTTACGCACCAACGGCGGCAAGCAACGAAGAGAAAATAGAAAACTTCTACCAGAGACCAGGCACTGAATATATACAGCTGCTGTCTTCTTGAATTCCAATTCTCCTTCTTTAAGCGCTGAAAATCTATTTCTTAAGTTCCAATTGGAACTCTTTCTGGTTTTTTTCTCATTTTCTAATACTTAACTCTTTTTTCCTAAATGTGACGAAATTCTTCCTTCCATTCGGAGGTTAATCTTCATTTTACACCTTACAATTCTGTATCCACTTCCAGAGCTGAAGTTGTTCGGTTCGTCACAGTTAGTGACTGCATAGGGTTTGTCAGCCAGTATGTATCTATTTAATTTTATACTCCATTGGGACCTCTCCATGTCCACTCTCTTGTAGAATTCTTCTTGAAATTATGTTTGTTTTGTACATATTAGTATATGCATATATTCAGTAAACTCTACAAGGCAGTGACCTCGATCGTTTCTCTGGCCCAGTCCGTATGGTCTTGCGACAGTGTCATCTGCTTGTAATAGTGGTGCCGAGAGTGGGGTAGAGATTTTTAATTTCCTCTTCTCTGCCTGCCAATGTTGGTTTGTAAACTTGAATGATCTAACCACAGTAATGCTTATTAATCTTGAGTCAGAGATTATGTACTCTGTCAGACGGAATTTCAATGTTATTCGCATTACTTTTTCACTTTTAGTCGTTTAAGAAGCCAACGCCTCCAAGTCTTCCATCTTTGTGCCTCTGTAATAGAATAAATGTCCGCTTTTGAGTGTCACGAGGTCTTCTGATTTTCTTCTGACTTCGCTGAGGCCAATGACATCCCACTTATCATTATCTGAGTCAAAGTTACCTCAGGCGTACCCCAGGGCAGCGTGATTGGGCCCCTTCTTTTCTTGATATACATAAACGATTTAAGCCACGAAATCGATAGTAAAGTGAGGATATTCGCGGATGACACAGTTATATATAGAAAAATATCAAGCGAGGAAGACCAGGAATCCCTAGCAAACGACTTAGTTCGTACTCAACGGTGGTGCGAAAAATGGCAACTCGACCTAAACACAAGCAAATGCTCCGTAGTAAATTTTTTCGAAAGAAAACAGTTGCGGCAGAATAAATCGTACAGTATTAGCGGAACAGTAATTAAAGTAGTGGACTCGGTAAAATATCTCGGAATCACTCTTACGAATAACATGAACTGGAGCACGCACATCCGTAACATTTGTGCTAAAGCAACTAGAAAACTCGGTTTCATTAGGCGTATTGTCGGTAAATGTGACGAAAAAGCTAGAGAACGATGTTATTTTGCGTTGGTTAGGCCTCATCTTGAATATGCATCAAGTATATGGGATCCGGCAGACGATACATGCATCCGTGAACTCGAGAAAGTGCAACGGAAAGCGATACGTTTTGTTAAGAAGTGCTACGATAAAAAAGCAAGCGTTACCAAAATGCTGTCAGATGCAGGTTGGGAATCCTTAAAAGATAGGAGACTAGAAGCTAGATTGCGATTGCTTGATAAATTTAGGGAAAGTACATTTGCGGAAGATATAGTAGATATTATGAGACCCCCCTGCTACCTTGGACGATCCGACAATGAGCGCAAAATAAGAGAGATAGATGCTAGGACGAGTCGATTTAAGAATTCATTCTTTCCGCGAACTATACATGATAATAATAGGCTAAAAAAATAGTCCGAACGCCCGGTGTTTTCACCCCTTGCTGCACGCCGTAAGGCGGCTTGCAGGGTATTTATGTAGATGTAGATGTAGATCTGCTTCAGTAATTCAGTACCTCCAGGAGTCGATCTTTGCTCTTCAAGCTGCGACAGTTGTAGGTTGCGAAATGTAGGGTAATAGCTCTATTCTTCATGATAGACCTCTGTAATACTACTTTCTCCCGGAAATCTGAATTGGTGATGCTTTTACATCCGGATAAATTGCCATTACATCATGAAAATAACATTTGGGGGCTTGGGGGTGAAGGACAGTAATTCACCAGGCTATCCCACGGCTGGTTGGTGAGTGCCACTCTCATTATTTGGCTGGAGATATTGTTGAGGCCATCTTTGCATGGTTGAACCTGGACTATAAATCTTCTCCAACCTACATTTACTCCCCTATGCCCCGGTCACTGTACTCACTCACTGTACTTTAAACCCGAAAGCGTCATTTTTCCGCGACCGAGATTGGGTTGCGAGAATTCAGCAAAAATGCATAAAATATCTGAAAAATTCATATGTGTGGGTATATTTATAGTAATTTTTCCGTTTAAACTTCGAAAGTAAGCGGATTAGAATTTTAGTAAGTCCTCTGCAAATTCTAGGCGTTAGACCAAAAGAATACCAAAAATAGGACCAAAAGAAAACAAAAATAGTTTCATGGAAACACGAAGGAGGGATTGTTTGACAGGACAGTTTAAAGGGACAGTTTAAAGGGACAGTTTTTGTGCGCTTGATTAATGCATTTCCTAACGTAAGCCATTGTCTACAGTTTAGACAACGCTAATAATTAATATTCTTCTATATAAATAACATACATACTTCTGATCAGAGCTAGTAGAGCTCAGGTTACGGAAACTAAATCCTACCAGATGGGCAAATTTTCGGTGGCACGAAATGACACCGTAAAACCTTTTACTTATGAATTTTGGGTATCTATATTGATATCTTTCGGTTGATAAAATCGCTCTCGTGTTCATTTGAACGGAGACTTCAACGCTTGTGACCTAATAAATCATGATTTTAATGAGCGTTTCCCGCAGTTTCAATGAATTAGAGAAATCAAATAATAATGTATTCAGTTGCTGTCTTTTGTCAGGAGTGGAATGTATTTTTCTAATACTAAACCATAAGCTACATTTACGCCTATCTACGTCTTTAATTTCTCTTACATTTCTCAAAATAGGGTCATCAATAATGCTCGAAATGTTTGCTGTACCAAAAGCCTACGTTCTTTTAAGTAGCCGCGTACTCCCTACCATAAATATCATTCTCTGGCAACCTATCAGCATTCATTTGATTAGTAGGGAACAGCCTCTACAATCCAAATCCATCTTTGACTCAATATATAAGAAACATCTTTTCATTTATGATTACATAGCGCTCTAAGAGCCGTATTACAGCGTGCAGCAAAGGGCCAAAATAAAACGTATTCTATATTGCTATCGAATAAGAACTTCTGGTACTATTCTGTGTGCATTTTTAAATATCAAATTAGAATCATTCTACGACATTTATCAGTTTATCAGAAACCCTCTTAGATTATAAGTAGCATCGATAGTAAAACGTTTTTTTTTAGAAAAACTAAGATAAAAAATTCAATTAGTTGAAACATGGAAGATTTTTGAAAATGTTATTGAATGGACATATCCCTTTCAAATGCTATCCTCCATAAAACTCTGCTATGTATGTATCGCAAAAGGATCTATCTGTTCCATATCGACGATTGTTTCTTTCGCACTCCGCTTTAGATGCTCAATCTTTTGAGGATGTGAATCTCTCACAGGATCTATGAAATTATAAAAATGATTTACTATTAAGTTTTGGAATCATTTTTTTGCGATGAATTGTACGCTTTCCATCCACCTGACATATTAGTTGTGCCTGGATTTTTCTTTTTTATGATTGATAATTGATTATTTATTATTCTTGGAGCGTTGACTGAACGATTGGGTACTTCAGTAATACAACTGCTTGGTTTCTAGGCAAATCATCCCAAAAACCTGGATTCATTTTTTGTTTCAAATTAATAATAATCGAGTTTAAAATACACAATCAATACTGTAAACTCAATAAACAACAACATAGCAACTTTGATAACTCATGTAATACAACTCATTTCAATAAACTGGGATGTATAGGAGGGAACGGTACCGAACTTCTTGTAGATGGATTGAAAATTTGTTACCCGAACAAAACCTCGCACCTCTGGTCGATATTTACGAATCAATCTAACAAAAGATCAAATATAACATGTTTTTTCCCGAATTGCTGCTCTTTAGAGAAACTCGACTAACATTTAAACCATTTCCAAGGAGGCTTATATTGCTGCTCTAATCTGTAAAATTGTTACTTGCTTATCCGGACATAGAACAGAATTTTAAATGAACATTTGTGAGACTAAAATGAGTACAATTGAAATATACCTTGCTTAGCACTCAATTGAGATCCGATCTTCTGTCTTAAGGAACCAATTTTGATAACTTTAATTCACACATTAAGGGGCTACCAATCGTATCTGCATATATGTAGTGCATGTGATTTTATTTGCATCTTTGTGTATGGAAATGACGTTTGATGTGCTAAGTGAAAATTGATGCAAAGCTCAAAATGCAAATTTGCACAATCGTCGAATGGCTGTCGGATTCAACACACCGAGGCTCCTTAAGCCAGTTCTTAATCTGCTGCATTATTTCTCCTTTCTTACCGACGGATTTTGAATGTCGTCCTTAGCAAAGTGAGGACGAACTTTGGAAAGATTCTGTTGAACTGCTTGCTCTTAAGTGAGATGCACCGCTGATGGCAAAAAGTGATCAAGAGTCACAAAACTCCAAAAGCCATCAAAAGACGGCGAGAACACCTTGTGCCCCTGAAATGAGTCACCTTGTGCCCCTGATGATGCTCTCATGGGGAGCGAAATGCGCATTGGGTTTCTCGCTGTTTTTGATGGCTTTTGGAGTTTTGCGACTCTTGATTGCTTGCCCTTAGTTTGTATGAAATGATCCCTCCTTTAATTATATGTTAAACAACTTTTATGCGTTAATATTGCAGATCTTACTTTAGGCCACTTTTATGCTCTTAATTGCATAAAAACCTACTTCCATATACCATTGAAACAGAAGCACAATGATCAATTTTATGTTACATAATACTAACACATCTCCACAGATAAAAAGCAGCTTTTGACGGACCCTTTCCGAAAATAAGTTATTCAATAATTGTAATCCTAGTTTGAAGTTTAATTGAGATGTGTCAAAAATGTCGATAACATTTTGAACAGATCTTTCAAAATTCAAGATTGGCTCTAGCCAGGATAAGATAATCGTGTTTTATGATAAAGGGTGAAATAAGCAAGTATTATCTGACTCGATTGCATGGCCGAATCAAGTCTGTAAACTGTGAAATAAAGAATAGGGTTACTCGGATTGTATGGTCTCCCTACGTGCTCTAATTTACCTTTAGTCCCCAACATGGACTCGGGGACATCCTTATATGATTTTACATTTAGGAGCCCGAATTCTATGAGCTACTATTCATTCGAGGAATGGATTTTCATTATTTATTTTCTGTTTAAATCTTACTGCATTATAACTAACATCAGGTGGCATTCTTAACCCCTTTCACATCTACTCTTAAAACAGGTAGACATTACAGTTTATGCATAAATGTGGATTTGCAACACACATTTTCCCCTTTGCAAAGTTAACATTTTGCTTAGGAGAAGGCAAATCCATGAGTAAAATTTAAAATGAATTAAGATTGACTCTTATTTGGCACAATTTTGCATATTTCAATGTGAACAGTTATCATTCGCTTCTTCACTATCAAACAGGCGAGAAAATAAGGCACTTATCAGGTTGGAAAGGAAAAACTTCTAGGTAACTGAAGGAGATTTTTAGCTAAAGTCAGATGTACAAAGTATATTCCGGTATGTGTTCAACACTAAGGTTTTTTGTGGTCCTATTTTGTCTGTTTCTGCGTCTTTCTTTTCTACCATCAGTTCACATTACTTCCCAACCATAAAATTTATGAAGTATAGAAACTTATAATTAGCCATGATCACAATAGATTGTTCACGATACATTTATATACATCCACAATGTAATGAGGACTGCCTACATCTTTCTCTTAACTCTTTCTTTTGGGCAAATGACTTGTAGACAACTTCAGGTAACACATTCGATATTTTACCCATTTTTAAGAGGGATTAAAGAAAGAAATTCAAAAGGAAGAAAGAATGTCAGTCAAAAACGAGAAAGGGGTCTTTCGGTTTCGCAACTGTTCTATCGAACAAACCGACTGTTTTAAGTCAATAAAATGGTCTTTTCGATCAATTTCCAGCCCTCGAACCGGACTGCAGACCGTCGACGACAGCTCGGAACAGAGATGGAAGTTGATTGACCTTGACGTCTGAAACCCCGAAGCGGGGCTAACGACTTCTCTGGAAGAATCTCGCATTCAATTTTTGCGTTAGGTCAGGAAACGCCGAAGAAGAACACGTCTCGTTTTCGAGGTCAGAACTCTTGCGGTGACCCACAAACGGTGGAGCCGGAACTGCGGATCCCCACGCATTCCTTCGCCCCTCCCACATCCCCGCATTCCTTTCCACCCCTCCGCTGCCCTTACACATTCCTCGCTCAACAAGAGCGGATCTGCACATTGGGGAAGAGAAATTCGGTGTTTAAAAATACGGCTTTCCGCGAGTGTTAATTCACCCCCGATTGACGAAAAGTTTCGAAAGGATGCTCTCGAAATTTTCGGGTTTGCCACCGAGGGCGTATTTCTAAGCTTGCTTGCGGGTCTTTCCAGATCGCCTTTACGGGTCGAATGCAGAATCCTGTTCATCCGTCTCAAGTATGCCTTGGGGCGGATGTGGACTTATCGCTAACTTTTATTTCCCCGCCAAAAACCTGATCGTTGGCAGTATTATCAGGGCGATGCTGAAAATGTTTAATTTAACACTCATTTTTACATCGGATCAAAAAGCATTTTTGCCCGAGCCATAGGAAAAAAAAACAAAATTTGAAAAAAATTTACAATTTCCTATGACTATATTTTTGATGCAGAAATATTGTTACGTACGACAAATGGAAAGCATACGAGAGGAGGAATTTTCAAGAATAAAAATCAAGATAAAACTTCGTTTACGATTCAAAAAGCTGGAGTTGTCTTTCATATTATTATTCATTCTTTTCGGGAATTAGATTAGATAGACTTCGGTTTGTGTGACCAAAGCCCACCCTATTCCCCGATCTATTTTCAGGGCCATGCTTGGTTTCAACCCTTTTACTCAACGAAAATTATTAGTTATCTATCCTTAGGAATCGAAGAACCCCGCGAGCGAATGCCCACAACTTCATCATTCACACGCGGTTCAAAATCAGTTCCCCTGACTTCCCCTTCCAGAATCAGGCTTAAGATTATGTATGGTGAGATTCGAGAAGGTTGTTATCCTTATCTTTACTCGTTTTCGTAATTTATTTTACTAGTCTCTTGCTTAGTTGAAAATAATTCCTTCGAGAATATTCCTGCCATTGATATTCAAAGTCATATTTGTGTTGGCTAAAACCGCCATTCCCTTTAGGGATTTTCTAGATTTGGCCCTGGGAAATACAGTTGTTACAGTACAGGGAAAATCAATGTTGAATTATCAGCTGAAGATACCATTACTCTGATATGGAAGATTATGTAGGAACATTGCTGAACCATTCATAGATATGTCTGAATCATAGAGTTGCTGACAAATTATTGAATGGTTGTACGTAGACTAGAGTACCTTATGACAGTATGAGTACGAAAGACCATCGACTTCATATGGTATGAGTACGAAAGACATCGACATCGAAAGCATCATAAATCTTGACTTGGAGTTAGCTTGGCTTGGCTCGTTAAATTTTGAGGCCTTGGTCTTTAGCCTATCAAGTATAGAGGTAATTCTGGCCCTGCGTTAGAATGCAGAGATTGACAAGTAGAACCCTGAGGTTATGTCTATTTATAATCAAAGAAATTGCTTATTTTTCCCTCATTCGGCCTAGTCTCTAATACTGCTGCGCGGTTTGGGATCCACACGAAGTAGGGTTAGCCTAAGATTTAGATATGATCCAACGCAGAGCAGCCAGTTTTGTCAATGGAGATTTCAGGTTCGACAGTAGTGCTACGGTTATGATAAAATCCCTCGGGTGAAATTCGCTCCAGGTGAAAAGATCAGATTACCGACAAAAGTTTCTCGACGAATTCATCGATTCAGAATTATTAGAAGAAGTTGAAGACATTGTCATTCGGTAAAAAACGAGCGCGATCTTCGAGAGGCGACGACCAAGCATTACAAGGAAACAATCGCTAAAACAGATGGTTACTTCTGGTCGTTAATTCTGCAGAGCATTTCCGCAAACCGTTGCAATTTCACAAATTTCTCGTATACTTCATCAAAATTTCGAATAGAAAGCAATGATCCACGACCAAAATAAGAATCTTGATTCGAATTGTCTTCTTTAAGAGTATTTTTTGATTTTTTTGGACTATTCTCATGAATTAAAATAAAGAAGTATTGTCTAATAACGGTTAAAATGGTCTTTTCTTATGGGAAAGCCTTGCTACTTAATGGGGCAAGCCAGGGGCTCTTCGGCAAATAAAAAGGAGCGTATTGTATTATCAGGGAGGATGTACGTATCTGTGAACTTTAAAAGTTGTAAAACTTCTGGTTCGCGAGTTTTAGGTGAACACACGCATATAAACTTCCTTATTTTATTCGTAAAGAAAAAGTTTGTTTCTCCTATGCAAATTATCGAAGTTACCTTTTCAAAATGAGGCCCTCTCAAAGAGGGGACCCAGATGCTACTACACATCGTCGGTATCCACGGTCGATAACGTTAACAGAGAATGCTAACTTATATTACTCTCAATTATTGAGACTGCTAACTTATATTACTCTCCTTAAGAGAAGAAAAGAGAAATAGGGAAACAGGGTGAGGAATGCGCAGGGAATCAAGAAATTATTAGGTAATTCAGGAACTATTATCTTGTTTTCTATTTAAACAAAATGTTGGAAAATTCCGATGTTTGGCTTCAACCCCAGCTGCCATTTTCTAGGATAGTTTGCAAGTTGTCTAGCTTTATTACAGTCCGGGGATCCCATCCGCCCACTATGAGAGCACTAATTCTTTTCAAGCAAACGTCAAAAATTAACTTTAAAAATCGATTAGGTAACTTAATTTTGTTACAATGTTACACTTACTTACAGAATCCCGTAACTTCAATTTGTTTTTCTGTTTTTGTGTTACGAAAATGCTTTTTCAAGCTCATGAATCTAATCAAAAATTGACTGATAAAATAAAGAAAAAAACTTTCTCGCTTTCTCGTCAAGAAGATAATCTTCGCTGCTGTTCCTGTTCGTGGACTAATTGCCTCCGTCAGCGAGCGCCACTCGTCCGTTATTTTTGTCTTTGTATATTAGTGCAAACCCTTTCAGACAAACACAAGGACTTCTGGCTGACCTGTCAAAACACGTACAATGTCTTGCATTTTCTAGAAAACACTCTCACTTATCGAGGTGTAAGGCGAGTCGGACTTGCTTATAGATCCGGATGTGAAAAATTACTCTCTAAGAAGTTTCAACTTTCTCATTTTTACAGGTTTTCGGGATGAAAATGACGGGCCCTGTCGATTGCAGAGTTTTCTCGCTTATCCAGGTCCAACTTATCCAGTTTCGGCAGTATTAGTAATGCATTTTTAATGTTATTAGTATAACTAATATTACTGATATTCAAACTTGGCGCTGCGAGGAGAAGGCATCTGGAAAAATCGCAGATAACGAAAATCAGCTGTAGAATATACTAACCTATTAGCATTTTACTTAATTTTAATTAATTAGCATTAACCCACCTGGGAGGCCTTTAAGCATCGGTTTGGTGTATTAGCGAAGTACCTGATTAGCCAAACGGCCATTAGATTACATATGCTGGTGAGACTTGTGCTGTGATTGATTGGCAGAGCAAAATGCGAATTTTTAGTGGTTTTGTGCTTCGTGTAACTAATTTACATTAATTTAATCATTGATAATTAATTAAATCATCAAACTAGTTGCAAACTCAACCTCATTGGAGCTTTGAAAAACAAGTTAGTCGATGAAGCTACCCAGACATAGTTATCTGTATCAAAGAGTACTTCGTTGTTACTTCGATCATAGGGCTGATAAATTACTTGTAATTTCGGGCACATTTATTTATCAACATTCAAACGATGTCTATTAGTTCAATTTTTATATTAGGAAAACGAATTAATTCTGAAATGCAGCTACAATGGTAAAGGAAATCGTTCCTTATGCACAATTTCTGCTTGAAATTCTTTTGTTATCTTGATTTCGATACTCTTTCTAACGCGTTTGTTAAGCCTTGATAGCTACTTTCCACATTTCATCTCAATTAGTGCTGCATTAGGGAATCGATGTAATAAACTCATTAAGCATGTGCACCTCAATCTTGTGTGACTCCATGTTTTAGAGGAAGGCTGTATCGCATATATTAATCATGATTCTATGTTGAATTAATGCATTATTTGTTGAATTTCATATTGTGAAAGGCATTTTTGCTCTTAATATATATTTAATTTCATTATTTTGGATATCATCACAGTCACAAAGTTTCTATGTGC
Organism: Ladona fulva; assembly: GCA_000376725.2. NCBI lineage: Eukaryota > Metazoa > Arthropoda > Insecta > Odonata > Libellulidae > Ladona > Ladona fulva. The sequence goes on from KZ308652.1 coordinate 485,162, forward strand.
CTCACAAAAATTTTGACTCAAACCATCTTTCCAAATATTTATTTTCATTTTTCACTCATAGATTCTTTGAAGTGCATCATTAGGGTTGATGGTTAGATATTTCAAAGGTAGACATCTTGACGCATTAGAACGGTTGGAAATTTTCAGCTATAAAAACAGAAATGATGTATATATTGTAAATGATCTGGAATATGAGTCTCCAATTATCCAAGCAGTTACCACTCCCCTCCCTCCCTAATACTCCTACCCCTTTCCCCCTCCCCACTCCTCCTCCTTTGCCTCTCTACTACCCCCACTCTCTCTCATCCTATCTGAGCTTAGAATGTTGCACTTCTCTCCCTGTGAGAGGGTGCATCTTCTCTCATTGTGTGTATAAACCGAAATTTTTTTGAAATTGTTGCCTGATGATGATTCCATGCATCGAAACCGGTCCTGTTTTGTAATTTTTCTTTTGTGTGGTTCAGTATAAATTAATTCATTCTCTCAATTTGTGTTTTATTAAACTTATCATTGCTGTATTCCTTGAGTTGTATACATATTTATAAAATACACATAACTGGAATGTATTCACATTCTTTGTGCACTTGTGTTAAGTCATGTTTATCAATTTATTGTTTTCCATTTGTATTTATGAGAAGTCTTTAGTACAGAATATAAAGACAATTAAAATTCCCTTGAGGTAATTTTGAATCAAATGAAATATCATGGCAATACCTGTGATGATGTGAAATCCTTAGAAGATTTATTTAATTTTAATGAATACCTCATGTTTTTTAAGCAATTGTGAGTGTAATCCAGCATTAAAAAAAATCATTCATATATAGAATTTTTCTGTTACAATAACCCCCACATGGCTGATAGAAAATACATCTCAAGGTTATCATGGGAGATCATCAGCTGAGATATGAAAGAAACTATTTTTTGAAGAAAGAAGTTATGAAGAGCTGCAAGCAGCTCAGTCAGTTGTAGATTGTGCATAATATTTCTCCATCATTTGTTCCAGTTTGAGTCAGAAGCAGTATGTTTCATGGTGACTGGAATAAAAAAATGGTAATTTTTTTTTCTCAGAAGGCCACGGGTGTTAGGGAAACCCTGCTTTTGTCCTATGAAAATTTTAGAATTTGCAGGTGTGTATATTGAGGCCAGAATCTGTGGTCCAATAAGGTAGATGTTTGAAGATGGTCAAGAGTCACCACATTCCTGAGGGAGGGAGATTATTTGTTTACATAGGGTTAAAGTTCCCACGTTTAAAATATAATTAAATTTAATTATTAATCAGTCAACCCTGTTTAAATCCTGCAGATTGGTGAAACATTATGAGATGATGACATTTAACACCTCATCTGTGCTATTATGGCTGCACAGGGAAGGAGAAAGGAAGTTTCTGAAGTGGATTTTTGTCTCAGCCCTAACTGCACCTCCAAGGTAAGAAAATGGTCTTAGGAAGTAAGCACTTACCACTGAGTCAGTATTTCCATGAATTATTATTTTAGTCATCATATTGATTTCAATCAACCTTTTTTTGGAAAAGAAATACTTTCTATACTTGGTATTGTGATATCACAATTGCATTTGGTGGTTTTATCATTGAAGATATTAATAATAATGAAACCTTTTTCATTTTTCTGATTAGTATATTTATTTATGAAATGGAAGGTAGAGATTGAAAAAACTTTTTTAAGGCATTTAAGGCAAGATGTTGCAGTTCATTCTAGTAGGTTTTACATAGGTGTAAAAGATTTATTGCCTTGGCACAATGAAAATTAGATTCCATCAAGGTAGAATGAGAGAACGATGCTAAATGTACATTTCGAGAGCTATGCTCTCGTCTTCTCAAAATGTACATTTAGCATCGTTCTCTCATTCTGCCTTGTTTTTCGGTGCATCGCGGTTTCTTCACAAACATTGCTTGTTTCATTGTTTCTTTTTGCTTCTACTATCACAGGTTTGCACTTGATTTTATTCCGCTTTCTGCAACCATCGTGCTAGTCCTTGGTTACTTTCATCTTCATATTAATACACTTCTAGGATCTCCTGCAACCATCGTGCTAGGTTGCCCACCCCCTGCCTTTTTTGCATCTAAACACTTCCTCCTTCATTCATACATTGTAACACTTTGACAGTGAATCAGTTGATGCACCGACAAGCAGCTTTCCATACGGTAGGAGTAATAGATACACTTAATCTAAACTCACCATAGCCTCACCGCCAGTCCAATTGATATTTACTTATAATCATGAAAGATTTTTATATAGAGATGCTTGTTTGTGTGTGATTTTTGAGTGGATTTAGAAAAACTTGTTTTAATGTAGCACATGCTTTGGAAACTGCAGTCTTTCTATCTGCCATGGATTTTAATATTCAATGTGTTTTTATTAGAGGGAAGGTATTAGAGAGAATCTTCTTCCCAATTTTTATGCATTTTTCTTAGGTTATGTTTGATTAATGAAGTCAAATCTCAATTTTACTGTCCATAAAAAGAAAAACTCCAGATAATGCTAATCCAGACATTCATTTCTTGAGTTTTCCCTTTATTATTGCAATAATTTTAATGCACCATAGGTGCACTTATGCATATTGTTTGACCAAGAGATACAAATATGAAAAGAGTTCATTTGAAGCCCTCATTAATCATAAAAAGGATTATGATTTAAATAAATAAAAGATCATAGATTTAAACTCTGATCTGAAAGCAAATTAAATATTAATACTAATAGGACTTCTGATGAGTACTTAAAAGCATGGACTCAAAATTTATAATCGCATTTGTCATACTGGTTATACTGCCATACAATTTTTTTTAATTCTACATATTCATGTTTCTAGCAACTTTGAATAGAAACTGTTCCAAGACCAAAATAAGAATCGGTCTTACTTACTTTTGTAGCACTTGGTTTGATTATGTAGGACTATTATATCTGATTAATAATTTTAAGAGCATTGATGCCTTCAAGAGATTTAAAAAACTAATCTAATGGGAGAATTATTAAGTTACCTGGATTCATACCCAGGATACTTTTATTAAATTAACAACATATTTTGATTTTAGATCCTCTTCTGAATCATTTAATTCCATTCTGCTGTCTTATCGGAAATTGCAGTATATTATTTTTTTAAATTTATTCCTGAAAACAGTTTTGGGAGTAACCAATATCAGATGGATAAATACAGAAAAGTCCATTTTAAGAGCCTCCACTTTATACACGGTTTTTTCCCATTCTTGTCCCTTTCACATGAAAAACATGATAAAATATAGCTTAAGGTGCTCTGCCATCCACTTATAAGGTGGATTTTTCCAGTCACTAGATGCACTGTGACCCCTTCAGCTGATCAACATCCTCATTTGATTGACCAAAAACTTTGTACAAGTTCTGTATCACCATCTTTGACTCTCCTCTTCTGCCTCACCTCGTCTCTAAGGGAGTTTCTTTTGAGACTCTTGGAAAGGTCATGCATTTTGATGAATTCTAACCTTCCTTATTGAACAATTCATTATTCAACCGTAATGGTATATCTGAAAAAAATACTTAATTTTTTAGTGAAAATAACAAAAATTAAGCAATGAAAGAGGGCAATCACTTTGTTTAAAAAGTTGATTGTATACTAACTATGACTTCAATAGTTTGACAAGACTAACCATTCCATTAAACCACTCAATAAATCAACAAAGAGTCAAACCAATGTAACACATCAATACTTGGCATTCTCTCTACTAGTAGTTACCCCATCTTTAGCTGTGGCAAAGAAAAACTACTAAAGAAGGCCCCATATTTCAAGGTCGATAGAATACTTTAAAAATTAAAGAACTAAAAAAACTTCCCTGCTCTTTTTCGACATTCAAAAAAAAATAGAAAAATTATATCCCATTTTAAATGCTATCCAAGTTATATCACAGTTTTTCACTCGTTCCCATGAAAAGTGTCTGTAACAGGTTTTACTGTATGAATGAGATATTGATTATTATAATTTATTAATTAGTGAATATTTTTGTGATATCTTTGCTTTACTTAAACATTTTGATATTAAAAATTGATGAAACCATAACTTCTTTCACAATAAATAATAGCTGACTGAACTATTAATTATAACTAACTTAATGATTAATTAACTTCTTATTCCTTCAATGAATGGAAACAATAATAAAACCAGGTTTCTAATACCTGATCTTGGAGATTCTTTCAAGTGGTTCTTGAAAAACTTGGATTTCAACAGTGCAGAAAATAGATATCATTTGTTTAATTTTTAGCTACCCTTTTTTAAACCACCAATTAAATGTCTCCTTGAAACTATTCACTTCTCACATCTTTCTGTTCATAAAAATTGCATTATTGATCAAAGAATAACTGCTGCTTCCAACAAAATATTCATTTTTATTTACTAACAAAAGAAATGCAAAAATAAAAATGTTTGAATACTCTCAATGACATATGCCACTTTATATTCACTGGATATATAGGTAAATATGAATGTTTCCATTATTAGTACATTTTGGGTGATTTTTTTCCAGCCCCTACATTGTTGGCAATCTTGTGTTTACTCCATGGCTCTCAAAACCGCTCATAAAAAAATCCTGGCTAAACCCCTGAGTCAAGCATAATGTATAGATATTTTAAGATAGCTTGTCATCTCATTACAGAAACCTAAATTTGAATTTCTCGTGTTAAAAATAATTGGAAGCTATTAAAATGTTTTTCAGCATGATGGCAGTGACAACCAAGTAAATTTTATTTAAGATTCTAGAACTAGTTTGCTTTTCAGCTTTAATTCCTTTTTATACCTATGAAATATTATTTGGGAATTTTAAAAGTTCAGTGACCCAGAAACTGATTTGATTGAATAACCAAAATTTGGCTACCCTGTGTCTTGAGTATGAAAAAGAGTTGTCTTAAGCTGCCCTGTTTGTTTATAATTTATTTTTATGACCAAAATATAGCCTAAAGTAATAAAGTAAAGTGCTAGTAATGAGACCCTCTGCTCATATACTTCTTCATAATAAATATATTCCCCCAATCAGACTTTTTTACAAGCTCATGTCCAATCGCAAGAAATTACATGAATTTTACTGAAGATTTCTTCTAAATTTTGGTGCTCATAAATTTGAAAGTTGATGATCACAATGAATGCAGTCATTAGTCATTTCAATGTTCATTATTTAAATAATATTTAAGATCTTTGTTTAATTAGTTATTATTCTTTTTATATGCATAGACAGCAGAATATTATATGGCAATCCATAATGTATTGGATTATTTGGATTGTTTTTAAGGGGAATTGGGCTTGCAAAAATCAGGAATTAGGGGCATTTTGGGGTTGAACCTATGATAGAATCTTTGTAGATTCCTGTTGGGGCTCATATGACATGAAAGGAACAAATCAGAGATAATTGTGGTTTAGGAAGAGAATAAGGTATAGAATGTTTGGAGGATAAGAAGTTAAAATTGAATGGAGAAAAAATAAGTTATTTAAAAAAAATGGAAGAAATTATTTTCCAATTAAAAATACTTTCCTACTTATTACTTGGTGATTTAAGTCTTGTTCTCACTATTTTAAAACTCTATGGAGAAAAAATAAGTTATTAAAAAATTTTTTTTTATATTTCCTACTAAGAGAGTTTTGTTTTTTACAGGGTAATGCATGTATATGGCACATTTGCCTAGCTCGGATTTTCTGTTGTAACTTTGCATAAACTAATGCCTTTCTGTGAATGGTCAGTCACTTGTCTATTATTTTCAAGGAATATAAGCTGAAAGTGTCAAGTGAATCCATTTCTCGCAAACATCCCCATTCACTAACTCCTCCCCGTTAGTAATTTTATTGAACTCTTTAACATTTTATGCCTTGTAGTAATTCTTTAAATAATAATAATATTCTACAGACATTAT
>KZ308652.1:495080-513190 GCA_000376725.2 Ladona fulva
GTATGTGTATCCTTGCTGTTTGTAATAATGGTTTAATTTCAGTCCATTAATTAAATTTAACATTTTATTTGTTTTTTTTCAAAAGTCCAATGTTTTGTATAAATATTATGTCTTCATATGTGTCTTTCTATGTGAAAAACGTCTTTATTTGTAAATAATGTGATTTATAAATAAAGACGTTTTAATATTATTATTTTAAATTTGTAATTAAATTATTTTTCTGTAGCACTAATGCTCCACCAGTGAATAATTCAATGTACAAATTGCTTACATTAAAGATTATGGAAAAATTTGATTATTCTTTACCAAATGACAAAGTTAATATTCTAAACATATTCAATGACAATTTATTACTTTTGATATATTTTTGTGATACTTGTACAACAGAATTTTATTGGATTGGAAAATACACCAACCATTGTACATTAAGAAACTGCTTTGCATAATTTATCTGCACTCAGTCTGCACCACAAATTTTCATCATCGAAAGTTGATTTCATTGCAACATTAATCAACAGATACAAGTTTTATCAGGCTCCTCTTTATGATGCTTGTTGATTTATGATTTTCATCTAATCCATAATATACAAGACGCTCCTCCAAAAGCTCTATGTATTTTACAATGTGATGAGGATGTTTTTTCCACTTAAGCTTTCATATCTTCTGTTACGTATTTGCAAGCTGCTTCAAACAGTTTGCCTCCTTGGTGAAATCATTATTTTCATATATTATTTCTTTTTCCCTCACAACATGCTAGCATATCTTTTAGAATGGCATCTTTGTATTACACGCTCCCAGTCTCATTCCAGGAGTTTTCCTTTCTCTGTTCTTACCCCTAACTATTGCACTATGAATTTTTAGGGATATTCCCCTCTCTAGATCTGATTTTGGGCTTTTCTTACAACTGGGGAATTCTTTTACAAGAAAACTTGAACTTAAAGGAACAGTTAAGAGGGATTTGATATCGCAAGAGTCTTGAGTGTGGTGGTTTCTTCTCGATTTCTACATTCTATTTTGCTTACAAAAATATTTTTCTGTCCTCTTGGTTTTGAGATGCTACTTCAAGCCTTCCAATACCAGTTAAATTCAGGGCTTTAAGGTTATCATACTGTTTAATACAGTTGAATAAACAATAGAAGCTATGGTAAATAAAATTAACTAAACCATCATCATACTTCAGGCCCAAACTACAAAGAAGTTAGCGCTAAATATGTGAATCATGACATAAGAAAAACACAGAAATCAAAGCAATATCTTTCGGACCCAATGCCAAAAGGAATGTAATGCATTTAACTCACTTTTTTCAAAACTCACAGATAAGCATCATTTACAGCTGGCATTTTGCTGCACCTCTATGGGTGCCTCTGAAAAGGGAAGCTCATTTCAAAGGCTGAATTACTCAGGTCAAAGATTTCCAAGACTGAAGATTTTAGAGGGCAAAATTGGCGTATTCGAACTAACATTTTTATTCACAAAACTGTTCATAGATCACAGCACTTGTGACCCTGCTGCAAGTCAACATTCAACTCACTTTCATAGTATGTGAAGTTAATATCAATTATATACTATATTTCATAAATCATTAAATTTTAGAATTGAAATTCAGAGTCTAATATAAATGATATCTTGTGAAATATTGGATGCATACATGTTATCATCGCGTTTATAAACCATTAAACACGTACATGCATGCGGGGTGAAGAGAAATACCACACCAACTGCATCTGGTCGGTCTGACCCTTTGATTTTCTTAGCCAAAAAGCTTCAATACTGATATGTATGGTGCTACACCACCCATATAAGCATTAATCCACACAAGACTGCCTGGAGCAGGTTTATTTATATTAGGGAAGGGTTGGGCTGTATTGTTTACATTGTACCATGGCAGGGTAAGGAAGTGGTAGTGGTAGTAGGGGAGGGAGTGAACCCAGGCAAGCGGCAGAAAACAAAATGTAACAAACAGTTGGTGCCCAACAGTTATGCTCTATTAGCCTACTATTTCCTTGTAAATTACTGTGTCATCAGCAAATATCCTAAGTTAACTTTTAATCTGATTGCAAAGGTCATTCATGTATACTATAAGCAATAAAGGTCCATCAACACTACTCTGCAGGATTTCTGGATAGCCAAACTCCCTGAGTACATTCCCTTTCTTGAAGTCAAAGATTTTTTGTGGGCAGAAATATATGAAAATAATGATTTCACCAAGGAGGCAAACTGTTTGAAGCAGCTTGCAAATACGTAACAGAAGATATGAAAGCTTAAGTGGAAAAAACATCCTCATCACATTGTAAAATACATAGAGCTTTTGGAGGAGCGTCTTGTATATTATGGATTAGATGAAAATCATAAATCAACAAGCATCATAAAGAGGAGCCTGATAAAACTTGTATCTGTTGATTAATGTTGCAATGAAATCAACTTTCGATGATGAAAATTTGTGGTGCAGACTGAGTGCAGATAAATTATGCAAAGCAGTTTCTTAATGTACAATGGCTGGTTTATTTTCCAATCCAATAAAATTCTGTTGTACAAGTATCACAAAAATATATCAAAAGTAATAAATTGTCATTGAATATGTTTAGAATATTAACTTTGTCATTCGGTAAAGAATAATCAAATTTTTCCATAATCTTTAATGTAAGCAATTTTGATTTCCTTCATTTATTATTAATGATTTTTGATTTCCTTCATTTATTATTAATGATTTTTGATTTCCTTTGGCTAATTCTGTTAATGAAGTATTTTACCTTGTGACCTAATTATCTTGATTTTGCCCTTAATCGCTTGCTTTTTTATGAAACGACGTTCATTTCTTGCCTTTTTATATTCCTCCTTTTCCTTAGCAAAAGTTCTAAATTTGTTTCTTTTTAATTAAACTGATTCTGATTTTCATTTGTTGAAATGGCAGGATTCAAGAATTTTCTGATATTTTGGATATTCAGTTAGTTTGTGATATATCTATTAATAATTTTATACTCATCCAATTCAATTTTTTTTTATAGTTTCATGGATTGATTAATTTCAGTTTAATCCTTAATTGATATATTTAATTTTCTAGTTCTCAATCTTGATGCCATCAAGAGATTTAAAAAACTAATCTAATGGGAGAATTATTAAGTTACCTGGATTCATACCCAGGATACTTTTATTAAATTAACAACATATTTTGATTTTAGATCCTCTTCTGAATCATTTAATTCCATTCTGCTGTCTTATCGGAAATTGCAGTATANAGCAAGGATACACATACATGAACTTTGCATAAACTCTAAATCTAACCAAGGCTCTAATTCAGGATAATAGTAAGTAATATTGATAAAAGTGCTTCGACAGCTTAGGTCATTTCGCACATAAGCCCCCACCGGGAATCGAACCCGGGACCGCTTTCACTGAAGTTGAACGCATTGCCCACTTGGCTATCGGGAGCCCTTCAGGATAATACCTTAAAAAAGTATCATAAGATGGAGGATTACATATTAATGAAGTTACAGTTACATATTTTCACTCCATAATTAAAAATTCTTCCTAAATCTCAATTCAATAGAAAAATAAATCACAGTGGTTATATGCCATCACAGAGCACAATCTTTCCAAGGCTACACTCAACAGATCACCAAACACTGCACTTCTACTCTGATTTGATATGTTTACAACTTGAGTTCACAATGAAAGAAATAACTGACAAGGGACTTTTTATCTAACTTTCTGCCCTGAGATGAGACTGATAGGGAAGATTTCACTCTATTTCAAAGCTAAAATCAGGTCTGTCTGGGGAATCACAAAAATCAGTTATATCAAGTGACTAAGTCAAAGAGAACCCTCTAAGAGACAAGGTAAGAATGGAGAGTGGAAGTGAGGACGTCAAAAAAGTACTTAGAAAGATCATAGCAATATGCTCTTAAGTGATCATTGCTCAAAATATTAGTGATTCAAAGGCATCATGGACTAGTCTGACAAAGGCCTTGCATAAAAATTGTTATTAGAATAAATCCAAGAGTTTATGCTAAAATACTCTTTCTCTTTTGTTCCTAATTATTTTAGTATAAGGTACTTTGTAGAGGACACAAAATGCCAAGCAGATGAAATGTGAAAACATCACTGATATGAGAAAAAAGAACTAGAAAAAAATTAAAGAATATGAGACTTAGGACCAAGATAATACCTTGATAATAATACCTCATCACATCTCTAAACAAAATACTTTCTTAAATCCCAATCAATAGCTTTTACTTTGTACATTGAGATTAAAGGAAGAAGAAAATTATGATATTATCAAAAGACCAAATTATTGCTTACACATGTAATCACATACTTCTCAGCAAATATAGATTACCCGAAATTCAGATTTATGGACAGGATAAGCAAATCTATGAGATAACATTATCTTATCCATCATGCAAAGTGGCAGGATTGTAAATGACAGGTAGAGCCTTATTTCAGAGTGTGTTTATCTAAAAACTATTGGCTCAGCTCAAAATATATGCTCAGGAAATGTAACATAAGATATAAAAGGATAAGTAATAAAAACGTGGGTAGTAAAATTTTACAGGGTACTTCAGTGGATAAACTAAATAATCAGTGGAAATAACTCGGTTAACATTTTTCAAATGAAGAGGATGAAAGGAGAAGATGATAGGTCCAAAAATACATTTAAATTATGAGTTCAAGTTAACATGTTTGTAATGATAATGTAAAAGATAACAAAAAGATAAAAGTAATATTTCTTTAATCTAATCTTGTAGACTTGAACAAAAGATTTTCAAAATAGTTTGTAAATGCTTACAAATGAAACTGATTCAAAGAAGCTTCCCTCATTATTTTCAACAACTTTAACATGAACAGGAATATTATAATCAGAGTAAATCTTCCCATTATCACACTCCACTACTTCACAGGCACTATCATCACCTACCAATTCCCTAATCATTCTGAAAAATTCAACTGGGCAAAGTTCTTGACCATCAATAACAAAAGAATGAAAGAACTCATTCAATGCCCTTAAACTGCTATGAAATTTCATACCACCATCTTCATTTACTGCAATGATTTCTTTTATGTTAGTTTCAAACTTCTGATTGAGGTCCTCAATCGATTCCTCTATCTCTTTATCTAAAACACGCCGAAACCATTCATTTTTATTTTCTGGGCACTGGATTCCATACTCCTTGTCAAAAAGAGATTCATCAAAATTTTCTCCTAGCAATTCCTTTTTCAACTTCTTCTTTTCTACATAGTCTTTCTTCATCTCTTTTAAACGCATTTCCTTATAAATTATAAGAAATCGGCAAATGTCTATGATACCATTGTCTGTTGAGTAATCCATACCTTGAGCTAACTTCCCAGATTGTCTAATCAAATTTGATGAAATATCATCTTTATTTGGGCCAAAATATCTTGCAACCAATTTCTCAATTTTTTCTTTCAAATCTTCTGACAATTCTAGACAAATTTCTTTAGAAGATTCTACAACTTTCTGCGTTAAGTAACCCTGTATCTCAGCAAGTTTTACTTCTCCAACTTCCTTCAAAATTTTGTTGGACACTTCATACTGTATATCACTGTTTATAGAGGAACTATTCTTACTGAATTTTTTCTTTACTGATCTAACTAGCATTTTAAATAAACCTTCTTTTGATTCAGCATTCCCTAAATCCCTTTGCACCTGAACTATCAGGCCTTCAGCAGTTTTTGTATTTACCAAAACATTTGTAAAAAGCAGAAGTGACATGGAGAAGTTTAATAAATCATGTTCGGTTAACTCCTTGTTCTTAGTTTTAATTATCAAACTAGCAAAATTCTCCACAACTCCTACTCCTTTCACAGCCAATGAACTACCAGTCACTACATTCACAGACATGCGAAGAGCAAGCCCTATGTTTCTACCTCTGGATGCCAAATGAACTATTCCTGCTGCTCCTAACCCAGATAATACTCCAATTGAACATCCTATGGTAGATAACCAATATCTTCTAGCATCTCTATCACCAAGAGAAATAGCCTGTTTATGTATTCTTCGATCATGTATTGCAACAGAGTCCTTTACAACAGTATATAGTCCACAAAAAGCACTTACAGCTAATGCTATTGGTGCTGCTGGAGGCAAAGATAAAGAAACTGCTATTGCAGCAACAGATGTAGCAGTGGTTACCAGATCTCCAGCAACTATTAACTTTGAACCCAGTGAATTAGCAGGTGAAGGAAGAAATGTTAGCAACACTCTACCACTTCTATCACCTTGATAAATCCCATCCTTGGGGTATGCAAATACTCCTTTGGGTAGGCGATTTTCTTTTAAAAATTTCTCCCAACTACAATACTGTCGAAGGTGATGATCCAAAAATACTGGTATAAAACCATGTTTAAATATCTTAAAAACTGGAACTGAAATAATATCTGACTTTACTTCACCAACTACAAAAAGGATAGCTATGTAAACACATTGTGATCCCCTGATATTATAAATTGCGTCAGTAACCTTCTTGATTTCGTTCATAACATCCTTACTATAAGGATGGTGCTCATCATCCTCTGTCGGTTCACCAAACAATGCATAGCCAACTTTCAAAGTCAATTTTCTTTCTTGGTTCCAGTCAATGACATCAAATTTTCTATCACTGAAGCATTCATAATATGTCTGCTGCATTTCCTCAGCAAGATCTTTCCATTCTTCTCCTGGTTTCTTATCATTGCCACCGCTAAAGAGATAAATAATAAAAACTTAAGCAGCTATATATTACATAAATTTTACTGATATGAAAAAAGAAAACATAACTATCAAGGCCACCACTAAGAGTATACAATGACAAGATGGTAAGAAACAGCTCACACTGTACAATAGAAACTTTCCATATTTATTGTAATTTATCTCTATATGTAATAGCTTTTTATTTGAATAGACAGACCATAGATTGGGCACCCTCAGTATTAGAGGTTTGATAGGAACTAAAAGTCAGACAATGCATAGACAGCAGGGATGGCAACAGTCTCCCACTGCAGTTTATTGCGATACTAATTTTTCAACTGCAGAAGAGTTGGGACCAAGAGGAAAACCCTTTATACTAAGGGTTACCCAAAAGGATTCCTTTTCTATTCTTCATGAGTTTTTTTATTACTGCTCTTTGACCACTCCTGCTTTTCTATCCAGCTGAAATAGGGATCAATTTTGAAAGTTAGCAAACTTAATATAATATGTTTGTGATTGTCTGCATAACAGGGAAGGCTTAATACAAAAGCAAAATCATCAACTGAAAATGACTGCAAATTTAGATTTTGTGAGTTTTGATTGATTTTTTAAAATAAAATCAAGGAAACAATTGCATTAAAATAAATTATAAAATAGGGATATTTTACACACACAAAATTATGCATTATTTGTTATCTTTGCCTAAAAAGTATTATTTCTTTAATAAATTGAAAAACTAACAAATGTTATGAAAATTTATCATTGTTTTTCAAATAACTTATTCTCATTTTTGTAAAATCTATGTATAAATGTGTGTATATACATCATCTTCCTTCCTCATACTGACATACTGGTTCATTGGCTCATCCAGTCAGAGGGGTGTAAACAGAGGTTGGAGACGATGTATAGCTAAGGTTCAACCATGCTAAGAAGGCTTCAACAATATCTCTGGCCAAATAGTGAGAGTGGCATTCATTCATTCACTAACTAGCAGTGAGACAGCCTGGTGAATCACTGTACTTTACCCCCAGGTGCAAATACAATTTATCATAATGAATTACTGTAATGGAAATTTATCTCAAGGTAAAAGCACAACCCATTTGGATATCTGAGAAGTGGTGGCATTACAGAGGTCCATCATGAAGAAAAGAAATAACACCCTACACTTTGCAACATACAACTGCTGCAGCTTGAAGAGTGAAGATCGACGTCTGGAACTACTCAATGAAGCGGAGAAGAAATAATGGGATGTCATTGGACTCAGTCAAGTAAGAAGAAAATCAGAAGAACTAATTATGCTCAAGGGAGAGTATGTATTTTATTATAGGGGAACAAAGAATGGAATACTTGGAGGAGTCAGCTTCTTGATTAACAGGAAAGGGAAAAATAATGTGGAGAAAATAGAAAGTGTATCTGACAGAATATGTAAACTCATTCTCAGGATAAATAATTGTTACTCTGTTCAGATCATCCAAGTTTATGCACCAAGAGCAGCTAGCAGTGAATAAGAAATTGAAAATTTCTACCAGACTCTTGGCACTGAACATGATAAGGAAGACCAGTATTCTAAAATCATCATGGGCGATTTCAACGCTCGTGTAGGTAAGCAAGAAGCAGATGATGCTGTCACAGGAAAACATGGACTAGGCCAGATAAATGAACGAGGTCACCACCTGGTAGAGTTTGCAGAGTGCACCAATATGTACATAACGAATACATAGTTCAAGAAGAATCCTACAAGGAAGAGGACTTGGAGAGGTCCTAATGGAGTAAAAAACGAAATAGACTACATATTGGTTAACAAACTCTACCGAGTTACTAATTGTGAGGTACTAAACAACTTCAACACCAGCAGTGACCATAGGATAGTTAGATGCAGAATGAAGATTAACATCAGAATGGAGTGAAAGAAGTTGGTCTCAAGCAGGAAACAGGAGGTAAGTATTAGAAAATTAGAAGAAAATAGGAAAGAGTTACAGCTGGAACTTAGAAATAGGTTTTCAGCACTTCAAGAAGTAGAACTGGAAGCCAAAGTCATGGAAGTTGTGAAGGCAGCGGCAGAAGAAGTAGCAAGTACACCAAAAAGACCAAAGGATGAGAAGTTCAGCGACAGAACCAGGAAAATGATGAAAGCTATAGAGAACAACAAGAGTATGAAGAGGGTCAGACAACACCTAGCAATGGGAAAGAAACAAATCTTGGTTGTCCAGAAAGAATAAAATTCACAGTTGCTGGTGATGTTTTGTGGAAAGAAGTTTCATCCAGAAAGAAGATGGCACAACAACTTCCAATAGACAAGCGATACTGAGGACAGTAACCGAATACTTCACCAACTTATACAAGAAGACAGAAAATGTTGAAGAGGAAAGCCAAGAAGAAACCCAAAATGCAGAAAATCCCCCCTCTCTTCTCCCAGAAGAAATAACAGAGGCAATCAAGAAGATGAAGAATGGAAAGGCAGGAGGAGCTGATGGAGTTTTAGTAGAATATCTGAAACTTGGTGTTACAGAAATTTCTCCTGTCCTAGCGCAGTTATTCACTAATTGCCTTAGACAAGAGAGAATTCCAAAGGACTGGAACTATGCAAAGATTGTCCTTTTGGACAAGATAGGAAGCAAAGTAGATTTGAAGAACTACCGCCGGAACATGACAAGGAAGATCATTATTATAAAATCATCATGGGCGATTTTAACACTTGTGTAGGTATGCAAGAAGCAGATGATGCAGTCACAGGAAAACATGGACTAGGCCAGAGAAATGAACAAGATAACTGCCTGGTAGAGTCTGCAGAGTCCACCCATATGTAGATAACAAACATTTCAAGAAGAATCCTCCAAGGAAGTGGATGTGGAGAGGTCCTAATGGAGTAACAAACAAAACAAATATTGGTTAACAAACTATACACAGTCACTAATTGTGAAGTTTTAAACAACTTCAGCACAAGAAGTGACCACAGGATTGTTAGATGCAGAATGAAGATTGACATCAGAATGGAGCTCAAGAAGCAGGAAACAGGAAAGTATTGCAAAATTAGAAGAAAATCATAATTAGTTCCAGCTGGAACTAAGAAATAGGATTTCAGCACTTCAAGAAGTAGAACTGGATGCCAAAGTCATGGAAGTTGTGAAGGCAGCAGCAGAAGTGGTAAGTGAACTAAAAAGACCAAAGGATAAGAAGTTCAGCAACAGAACCAGGAAACTGATGAAACAATAAAAGAAACTCAAGCACTCAGACTTGCCAAAGGAAAATATCAAATATATCAAGCTATACAAGTCTATCAGAGAGGCAATGAAGATTTGAGGAATTTTAACAAAATAATTGCACAAGAGGCTATAGAGAACAACTAGAACATGAAGAAGGCCAGACAATGCCTAGTAATGTGAAAGAAACAAATCTTGGCCGTAAAACAAGAAGATGGTATAACAACTTGCAATAGACAAGCAATACTGAGGACAGTAGCAGAATACTTCACCAACTTATAGAAGAAGACAGAAAATGTTGAAGAGGAAAACCTAGAAGATACACAAAACTCAGAAAATCCCCCTCTATTCTCCCCTATTAGTGCAATTATTCACTAATTACCTAGGATAAAGGAGAATTCCCAAGGGCTGGAATCATGCAAAGATTGTCCTTTTGCACAAGAAAGGAAGCAAGGAAGATTTGAAGAACTACTGCCCCATCAGCCTCCTTCTTATTATTTACAAAACGTTCATGAGAGTAATAGCTGCACAACTGGAGATGTCCCTGGCAGCTGCCCAGCCCAGAGAACAAGCTGGATTTCGCAAGGGATTCAGCAATATGGACCACATCCACATGCTGCAAGAAACTATCAGCAGAATGAACGAACTTGTGGACTATGCCCAGGCCTTTGACTCAGAAAGTACCTCCTCCACACTGGAAGCACTGGGGACACAAGGGATAGATGTCAAGTACATCCAACTCTTATGCAGCATCTATAAGGATACAACAGCTCCTGTAATGCTGCATGTAAAAACAGAGGAACTCTGGATGGAGAAGGGTGTTAGATAAGGCAACTGCCTTTCGCCTATTCTTTTTACAGCCGTTCTGGAAAAAGATTTTAAAACCTTAGACTGGGAGGAAAGAGGCTGTTTTAGTTTTAAGCAGGAAACTGCTTAAAACTACAACAGATTCTCATTTCTCGATCACCTGCAACATGTTTCATGCAAATGTAATATAATCTTTCTCCACTGTTTGTTATTTGTTTTACCAATCTAGATAGATTTAATTCACCATATGTAACTGCCTAACTTTATTTAAAATTGTCATGTATAGTTGGCAGGAATATATCATAAACCTCTACTGTAAAAATCATTTTATTGTAAGTTCCTCTATTGCAGGGTTGCAAGGGATGTCCATAAATGCATACAATTTGAATATTATCATTTTTACCATAAAGAAACTTTAATATCAGTTTTAAAAAATTAAATATCATTAAATATTACTTTTGAAAAAATCGAAATTGAAGTGGTGCCTGAATGACCCTCAGCTCAGTTGCCAATATTCCTTGGGCCAGTTATGCCAGTATTTTTCAGTCTTTTTGATCATCAGACTATGCACAACCTCAACTTTTGAGCCTATAAGATTAGCTCTTACCAAAAAGGCATTGGGAGGACCATAAAACAAACACCACACCTACACATATTATTTCAGGAGAGGTGCCAACACATATACATATATACATAAATTTCCACAAAGGATATTTAAAAGTGATTAAATAAAAAAGGTTAATATCACCTATACATTATTAGCAACAATTCAACCTAAAATTTCACTATCTTTTAAAGTTATTTCAGAACTCTACATTAAATTTCAAACGTATACTTGTGCTTCTTTCTGTAGTTCAATCTACTCCCAGAGTGAATTTTAAAAGTAATGACATTACTTAGTGAAGAAAGAAATAAATAATCAATACACATACATATCCTTTTGTTCTTGTGGACGAATCATCTTCTTCTTTAAACTGTCCTCCCCTTATGTTCTTGAAAGGCGAGATGATTACAATTTTAAACAGACCTAAAAAGAAAAATTCTGCATGTTATCATGTATTTTATGATTATGAATATAATTCAAATCTGCATTCCCCCTCTCCATCTCAGAAACAGCCTGATGTTGAGACATGGCACAAACTACATTATGTTTCTACAAAGTTGAAATACCCACAGAAACTATTAACATATATCAGAAGGCTCGGGTTTGATCCTACGAGCCCATTGATTCCATAAGAAATGCAAGTTTTCATGTCTAGTAGACCTTGTTTCTTTTACAAAAATAAATTAGAAATAAGGTCCTACAAAATCGAGACAAGCCAAAAGAAAGACAAATAAATATAAATTCCCATTTCAGTTGTAAAATATTGATATAGATAAAAAATTGCAAGAATTTTGATAAAATATGCAGAAAATTAAAGTTAACTTTTGCTGTAATAAACAATTCGTCCCCTTGGCGACCAAGGCAATTGTTGTCTTCAAACACATGCATTATAACATACAAGTACATGAGTATTCGTCCATTGAGATTCCAGTATATACTAAGTACGATGTACAGTCCTGGCCAAAATTAACGCAACACCTCGCGGCGTGACGGAGCGGGAGATTCATCATACTGCTATTTCCGACATTACTTTCACTCAATACTGAAAAAAAATTTAAACGAAGATAGGAAGCAAAGTAGATTTGAAGAACTACCGCCGGAACATGACAAGGAAGATCATTATTATAAAATCATCATGGGCGATTTTAACACTTGTGTAGGTATGCAAGAAGCAGATGATGCAGTCACAGGAAAACATGGACTAGGCCAGAGAAATGAACAAGATAACTGCCTGGTAGAGTCTGCAGAGTCCACCCATATGTAGATAACAAACATTTCAAGAAGAATCCTCCAAGGAAGTGGATGTGGAGAGGTCCTAATGGAGTAACAAACAAAACAAATATTGGTTAACAAACTATACACAGTCACTAATTGTGAAGTTTTAAACAACTTCAGCACAAGAAGTGACCACAGGATTGTTAGATGCAGAATGAAGATTGACATCAGAATGGAGCTCAAGAAGCAGGAAACAGGAAAGTATTGCAAAATTAGAAGAAAATCATAATTAGTTCCAGCTGGAACTAAGAAATAGGATTTCAGCACTTCAAGAAGTAGAACTGGATGCCAAAGTCATGGAAGTTGTGAAGGCAGCAGCAGAAGTGGTAAGTGAACTAAAAAGACCAAAGGATAAGAAGTTCAGCAACAGAACCAGGAAACTGATGAAACAATAAAAGAAACTCAAGCACTCAGACTTGCCAAAGNGACACTGTTGTCAGAGTGCACTGTAAACCCCTCAGCACAGTTAGTTTCTAAATCTCCCGCTCCGTCACGCCGCGAGGTGTTGCGTTAATTTTGGCCAGGACTGTACAAATCGCAAGGACTATCACATGGCCATGTGGGAGTGTTTCTTAATCAATCCAATTTACCAAAAGTGATTTATAAGTTGATTCGTCGCGATCATTACGACAAAGAAATATTAGGGTGAGAAAAAGGGAAGATTATTGGGAGACCAACGAAATTTGAACACAAAAGAGATATTTAAGCTGTGTGCTTAGGTAAATTCTATGACCTGCATGGTGTACGACGAAATCTAGGTTGTAATTTTGTAGAATTTCGCTAATATTCTAAGCTTAAACTCTATGCTGATTAGTAACTATAGAACATTAGGGTATGACTAGGTTGGGCTTGCAAATATCATGATTCCACCCTGCTTGACGGGGGTGTTTCCCAAACTCGATTAACGATACCGAGCTAAAATTGTCATTATACAAGAATACGCTTGGAATTGCAAAGTAGAATTAACTGTTACAAGATGATAGAATTTTTTTTCTTATCAATTTCATAGCTTAAAGTTTGTGGCGCCCTACGCCACTCAATTGTATGCGAGCGACCGCCGCGCGGCGATTGTTTCCTGCGACATCCATTTTCTCTGACGTCAGCCGTCAATGCGCCTACGTCACTTTCGCTTTCAGCCGTCAACGCGACTACGTCACTTCGCCTTCAGCCGTCGACGCGTCACGTGCAGATCGCAGTCATCAGCGGTCACGCTTGTATCTCTACAGCCTGTTGCCATCTGCACTGTAATCTGTGTATATCTCGTACCAAATAAAACGGTTGTTGCAAGGACGATTTATTGGAGTCAGTTATTTCACCAACGCGCCCACAAGTTGAAGTATACAAGAGATTCATCAATGTTGACTTAATAATGACAATTGACAAAATAGTCCTTCGTACATTTAATTATGGGCAAATTTATACTAAATGTATCCCTCGTCAATCAAACCATCTACTGATAAAGACCAACTTTTATCTTTTACTGAGTTAGGAAGATCAGATGTACAGTAGACAATAACAGATATATGTATTTTAAAAATAAGTTAAGTTCCGTCATGCTTGACGGAGGCGTTAAACGGATGTGGATGTTATAACCCAATATCTAAAAACACGGTGGTGTGAATAAATAAATTGTGGACAGTATATCGCATCACCATTTCTACTTTTAAGAAGTTTTTAATTACATGCATTTTCAATATATATAATATAGTACCGACGCGTATACACGGCGAAATTCCGGCTGTACACTCAATTTAGACTTAAAGTGTCTTCTTGTAGATTCCTTCTTTAGGAGAAGTGACATTGAAACTGCATGTGAAGTCCTTGTCGTCGAACTTCGCTTTTGCACTCAGCCTTGGTCAAGATCGCTGATAGCCTGCGTTTACTTCCCCTCGCCGCATCCCTTTCTAACCTTGAAGCCAAAAGGGCGTCGGATGCATTTCAAACTGGCTTAGCTCTACGCTCCAGTCAACGCAGGCCGAACTAAGCATCATGGACCCCTCCTATTCTTCTTCGCGATTTTAATGTGTGACTTCTCCAGGATGTCCAAGTCCTTGGCAAATCCGAGGCGAAAGGCAACCAATTCTGCCTAAATACTGTTACTGAGTGAATTTATGAATTCAAACCAGCTCTCTCTCTCTCTCTCTCAATTACTTATTTTTCCAAAATGCAAAGATAACTTTTTAGATCTAATTTTTATCCATAAAAGAAAGTATGCATTGATTGTCTATTCCGCGGGTATTCTCCAAGGCTCCCAGGATATCATTCTGAACATACTCTGATTGTTTGAGAGCGTGACACCTTTTTCCTGTTTAAAAACCCGCCAATTAATGGGCGCAATTAGAAAGAGCGAACACATTCCATCTGAGAGAAATTTGGTGTACTTGGGTACATCTTGAAGCCTCTTCCGCCGACGGCCGCTGTGATGTTTCACTCCTTTCTCGATATCTGCGTTGACGATCCACGCCGGTGTAGGAGCGCTTAACCGCCAGGGAGCACTGTACAGTGAGCCCTACCTGCAAATGCCGTTCACTGTACAGTGAGGCTCGCCTAGGTAGCGTTCACTATACCCAGGCAGCGATCACTTAAAATAAAGAGTTCGTCGCGTGCGCACTAGCCCCACGTTTTCTACGGGTATACACTCTGCACTCGACTATGTAGTTAATACAGACGAATGAGATAAATTTTGTATTATAAATATATTTCATAATACTAGTAAACGACCCCGTCAAGCATGACGTGACTTACTTTAGTTTAAAAATATATCTGTTATCATATATATATATCTGGTCCTCCTAAGCACAAAAAAAAATCCGTCGTAAGATCATAATAATTCAATATATTTCTTACCATTATTTACAATAATTATTCTACTGTTTTCAAGTCATGAAACCCTACATTACGTAAATTCTTATAAAATTATAAGAACTGATTATCCTCGTGCACTTATATGGGATAACTCATCAAATCAACATTCAACAATGGCCTAATTCGTCAAAGGGATGGATTGTTTATTTCTCAAAGTTTTACGAAAATCCGTGTGTTTTATCAAAATCCTTGAAAGTTCGGATCTATATCAATATTTCACGATTAAAATAAGAATCTATGATCATTTTCGTTTCTTTAGACACTTGTCTCAATTTCATAGGACCATTGTTTCTAATTTAATTTTGTAAAAGAAACAACCTCTGCAGGTAAGGAAAACCTATTTTACGTACATTCCTTATGTAAAGGATACTAACTGATTATCCCCGTGCATTTATATGGGAAAATTCATGAAATCAATGTTCAACAATTGCCTTGGTCGTCAAAGGGATGGGTTGTTTATTTCCGAAAAATTTTACGAATTTTCCGTCTATTTTATCAAAGTTCTCGCAATTTCGAATTTATATGAATGATTCACGACTAAAATAAGATTCTATGATTATTTTCCTTTCTTGTGACACTTGTCTCAATTTCGTAGGACCATTGTTTCTAATTTAATATTGTAAAAGAAATAACCTCTGCAGGTAACAAAAACCTATTTTACGGACATTTATTATGGAAAAGTATGGGACGTATGGGATAACTCATAAAATCAATGTTCAACAATTGCCTTGGTCGTCAAAGGGATGGGTTGTTTATTTCCGAAAAAGTTTACGAATTTTCCGTGTATTTTACCAAAGTTCTCGCAATTTCGAATTTGTATGAATGATTGACGACTAAAATAAGAATTTATGATTATTTTCCTTTCTTTTAGCACTTGTTTTAATTTCGTAGGACAACTGTTTCTAATTTAATTTTGTAAAAGAAACGACCTCTGCAAGTCATGAAAACGTAATTTACGTACATCTCTTGTGGAAATGTATTTTGTGCTCCTGGGTTCGAACCCGGGCCTTTACAGAGATAAAAATAGTTTTCCTGAGGGCTTCAGCATCGTAGAAACACAATGCAGTTTGTTTCAGATCTCTAAGTCAAGCCGTATCTGAGATAAATAGGGGGACAGGCAGACATTTGTTTTATATATATATGATTGTTACTATTGTACAATGTACAAAATGGTGATGATTATTTTTGTGTCGATTGAATTAACAATCTACACATATAGTAAAACTCTATCGGGAGCCTTGCACATTGTACATTGAAGTAATTTTCAAAAAAGTTTAGATTTGGTTATTAGGGGTGACACTGAGTACAAAACATCACTTTTTGAAATTCTTGTCCGTCTGTTATCGCATCACGCAAAAACTTTACAACCGATTTTGATGGAATTTGGTAGGATGATATAGCATGTCTTGAACAGGTGGATAAACTACTTTTTGATTACCCAACTGTCCCCGGTTCGACTCCAGAAGAGGTAACATATCTATTTTTCGCAATTACTCTAAAATTAAACGTAGTCGAACTTTTAAAATTGGTATATTATTAAATTTTTTCCTCGCGTACACAATAGGTAACTGTTTATCTCCCTTATTGTCCCCGGTTCGACTCCAGACGAGTCAAAGAAATTCTATAAGAAAGCATCTAATGCTCGCTTTTATCGCTTGCAGGTTTTATTTCATTTTCAAAATGAAATTAGAAATAATAGCCGTACGAAATCGAAACAAGCACCAAAAGAAGGGAAATTATATTAAAATTCTTATTTTGCTGGTGAGACATAGCTTTTGATTCTACAGTGCGAGAATTTTGATATAATACACGAAAATGTTGTGGTTGTAAACTACCGCTTCCCCCTGACGATCAAGCCCATTGTCGAATCCGAGCTCATGCATTTTCGTTCACTTTTATTGCTTGCAGGGTTTTTATTCTTTGGCAAAATTAAATTAGGGAGAATAGTTGCATGAAATCGATACAAGCACCAAAAAAAAGAAATACTGATTAATGTTTATTTTTATAGTCACCGAATGCTGTTTTCTGTTCGAAATTGCGAGAATTCTGATGTAATAAACGAAACGTTAGTACATACGATTTTTAGGTCGTATACAAACCTTCCACCTAACGTATAATTCCGTTGTTTAAACTGAGTTCATACATTTTCCCATAATAATACATTGGGAATTAAAACCTTTATAAGATACACGTTAACAACTAATATTACTATATGATCAGGAAAAACATTTATAAGATTTTAGCATTTGAAGTAATGATGATTTGCATTGACGAATCGTAGGGACACATACGATCATTTGGGAGAGTTTTATTAATCCGCTCATTTTTGTGAAAGGAGTTTCAAAATCATGAAGCTTCTAAATATTCTTTCTGTTTAGTAAATTTACTTTTACGCATGTACCGTACAAGCCACTTTTCGGCGAATGGCAGGGGGTGCTTGAACACTGTTTCCCTAATCGGTTACTGCCGAAAATTCTTTTTTATTATTTAAACAAGAAAGTATCTATTTCTTGAAATATGCAAAAAGTTGGCTTGAAATTTTGCATATCACTTATCAAAAGATATTGTCCTTAACAAATTCCGAAAATTTCTTCTTTTTATTCACCAATCTAAACCACTTCTTAAATATAAAGCATAACTTGTCTTTCAACCTAATCTCCATTGATATATATAT
>KZ308652.1:513217-551726 GCA_000376725.2 Ladona fulva
CATTAGAATAAGTAAACGTAGTCAAAATATTTAATGATATTTTCGCAAAGATAAGAGTTGCTGAATATTATAAATTTTTATAATTTCCTATGACGGTAATTTACCAGGTGGGTGGAAACATTTATAGAAAGCCTCATTCATATAATGACGATTCATAACATGTACAGAATATGTGTAGCTCTCCTTATTTAAATTGTTCCTGTTCAACTGAAAATAAGTACTCGTCAAACTAGATTTCACTAAAGTTTTTTTTTCTCGCCTGGTGACATCGAACATGACTTATGGTACCTATATGAAGAATTATTAAAACTAACAAAATGTTCGTTAATTTTCAATATAAAAGCAAAATTATAGTGAATAAACCTCCAACTTTCTTAGTGGCTAGCCAAAGGACCTAAGTAGAGAACGCAAACGAATTGAAACGTCAATCACAAAACACAACCACCCAAGCCCAGACCTTCAACTTCCCAATTGGCAAGTCAAAGAAAATAAATAAAGAGCGCAAACGAGTTCAAACGACAATGATGAAAGAATACTACCCAAACCCACATTAACGAATTCACAAACGGCAAGCGAAAGAAACTAAGTAGAGAACACAAAAAATTTTAAACATCAATCAAAAATAAAACAATCCTAACATACCCTATCCCTACTGTGTCATGTTTTGAGCTCTCGGAAATGGCAACAAAGCTCTTGCTCTCAACAACGAAGTCATTCCTATAGTGTACTACAAATGGGAGCAATGTCGCTTGCAAGTTATTCCAATGAACTCCTTGGATTGCATCCTGCAACACAAAGGAATAATTCTCAGCAAGTCTAAAATTACCAGACATTCTGAGGGCTGTAAATTTTCCTTCCTGTATTTTAGGTGAGAAGATTGTTCTCCTGCTATGAATTAATGTTTCAAGAGCTTTACAAGAGAGAAAATTTCTCCAAAAAATCCTCAATGCTGCTCTGCATCGTTTCAAGGGTAACTCGATCGACGTAGACCCATTTCTTGTACGTAACTTTATCGATCATGTGCCTTTCAAATATCCCTTGTAAAAAGTCTATTAAGTGCATTGGCCTGGGACATTCGAAACAATTTCGGAAAAAGCATTCCATGGAGGGAGGTTTGCATATAATCAGCGCAAAACAGTCGTGATAGGTTTTCAGCGGCTTTGCTGAGTCATCAGTAAAAATAGGTATTTTTGATCCGTCAATCATGAGTTTAGCATTTCCATAGATCGCGCACACATAAACAGAATGTGCTCCGCTAGCCCCTGCTAAAATAAACTTCTTAGGTCTTAACTCGGCAAATTTTGAGAACGAAATTTTCACTCCCATGTGCTTTTCCTCGAAGTGGAAATAAGCCTCTTTGATATTGCTCAGTACCAATCTTTTCTGAATTTGCAGACGTTCGCCGTCTCCTACTATTGAAATGAAGTCCTTTCCTAGCATTAAGCGACTTATTTCGTCAAAAAGATAAAAATTTTTTACTACTGATTTTGCTACACACATTAATTCGGAGATGAGTCCCATTGAGTTATCATTTGATGGAATTAGAAAGTTATTGATATAAATAGGAAAAAAGCGCCGGGACCCTGAGGTATTCACTCCCTTGTCATAGAAACTTTAGCTAATGAGCTTGCACCCCTCCTTTTCATCTTCTACCAGAAATCATTGATGAGGGCACTGTCCTAATGTCGTGGAAAAAAGCAGACGTCACTCCAGTTACTAAAAAAAGGGCGTTCTTTAAAACCAGATGACTATAGGCCAATTTCACTTACTTCGATATTTTGTAAAATTATGTAGCGTATTATAACGAGCTCGTTAATGCGCTCTCTTACTGAAGAGGGAGCAATTAGTCCGAGCCAGTACGGTTTCCGCAAGGGAAGGTCGTATGAAGCCCAGTTAGCCCTTTTCGGTAACGACATAGCTATGGCAGCAGATAAGAGTGTTAGAACAGACGCAGTATTGTTAGATTTCAGGAAAGCATTTGACAGAGTGTTCAACATTAAACTAATTCAAAAGTTAAATGCCTCCGCTATCGACAAAAACGTGGTCGGACGGATAAAATCTTTTCTCGAAAACAGGTCTTAGCGGGTTGCGTTGGACGAAATTTTATCCGAAGAAGTAAGCATCACATCAGCTGTTCCGTAGAGAAGTGTTCTAGGGCCAATTTGTTTCTCATTTACAATAAAGTCCTGGTGGATAATGTAAAGAGCAAAGCTAGATTATTTGCTGATGATATTCTCATATATAGAGAGATTGTATCAGAAGATGATAGCAGTATCCTACAGAACGACCTAAGCGTAATATCAAGTTGGTGCAAAGATTGGCAGCTTGATTTAAATGCGAAGAAGTGCGCCTTTCACACGTTCCAGTAACGTTATTAGCGAACAATACCAAATTTACGATAATTTTAGAGCTCGTGCGTAGCAATAAATACCTACTTAGGGGTTACACTCAGCAGTATTTTATCGTTCAAGGAATATATTCGAGATTCTATCCCTACTGGAAATTTCTGTTGGTTTCCAATATAATTTTCTAAGATACCGACGAACACAACCAATAAAAATCGTATTGGAAACCAATAGAAACCATCAATGTTTTGGACGTTGGTTTCCAAAGTTCGAATTGGTTTCCATCAATATCCTATTGATTTCCTGCACATATTCCTGTTGGTTTTTAACAAAAGCCTGTTGGTTTCAAACGAAAACCTGTTGGTTTTAATTGAAAGTTTTGGTTTTAAACGAAAACCTGTTGGTTTTGAATAAATTCCTGTTGGTTTTTAAACGAAATCCTGTTGGTTTTAAAAAAGATCCTGTTAGTTTCTCGTATACATTTTCATTTGCTGTTAACAGTCATTAATATAATTGCTATAGGTTTATTATACTCTTATATAGGTATTTCGGAAATAACTTTCAGTATACTTGTTACTTTCAGTATACTATAATTGCTATAGGTTTATTATACTCTTATATAGGTATTTCGGAAATAACTTTCAGTATAAACACAAAGTTCATTTGATTGTTTATTGAATACTATCAAAAATGGATAAATCAGTCATAAATCGTGTTAAAATAATGATATCAAATAAGTAAAGAAATATTATATTAACAATCACTATTCACCTGGTTCTCGCACTGCGATAATGGAAGAAGTCTCCGCAAATCTGTTCCGGATATACTCGAATAACTTCTTCTACAAAAATAGCCCATATTGTTTCACTTTTCTTTGGATAAAACCAAAATATTGCACAAAATCGTAATCGTATATATCCTTTATTACATGTTATATTCTTCCCTCATTCACATGCATTACCAAGAAAATGGACCGAAATGTTCGAATCTCACAAGTTTCGTGTCAAAAACTCCTTTTCTAATTTTCTGTTGTGATTAGTGTATCATATAATTTGTATATTTATTATTCATCATAATGTCAGAAACTCTTCCAACTTACTTACGAATTTCCTCCGATATGGCGGAAGCCAACGCCTCCGGTGGACGGAATTAAACCAATAGATATATAGGAATCTCTATGATGCCCCAACAGAAACAACCGTGTCTCCTATAACCATCATAAACTAACGACTCTACCAACGGAATCCACTGTAAACCAACATGACCCAGTTTACATGAACAGAAACCAATATAAAAACCAACAGGTTTCAACGAGTATTTTCATGACCATCAGAAACCAACGATGCTACCAATACAAACCAACATAAACCAACGGAAACCAATATAAAAACCAACAGGTTCCAACGAATATTTTCAAGAGAAATAGGAAATGCGAATAGAATGCACAGATCAACAGGTGGATTCCTGAGGGGATGCCCATCTGAGTTCAAAGAAATTACTTGCTAATTGCTTACTTTTCCCTCGTTCGACCTAGTCTCGAATACTTATGCGCAATCTGGGATCCGCACTAATTAGGGTTAGTCTCAGATTTAGAGATGGTTCAACGTAGAGCAGCCCGTACCGTCAGTGAAGATCTCAGGTTCGTCAGGAGCGTTACGGCCATGATAAATTCACTCTGGTGGACCTCACTGCAGGAGAGAAGATCTGATTACCGACGAAAGCTCTTCGAAAAATTCATCGGTTCAGAATTTTTATGTGACGTAAAATATTTTGTCATTCCGGTAAACAACGAGCGCGATCTTCGTGAGGCGACGACCAAGCGTTACAAGGAAATAATCGCTAAAACAGATAGTTACTTCTGGTCGTTCTTTCCGCATAGCATAAGAGAAGCCAACAGGGTAGATTAGGTAAGGTGTTAATATACCTCCTTCCATACGCCACTGACGGCATGCGGGGTACAAATCTAAATAAGATACATTAATTTTTTGTCTCATTACACTGAGACAGCATATGCACAACTCAGGATGTAATTGCGTTGTCCTAAGATGCGCCGTTTCTTGGCAATTGAACTCTGTGCATCGCGAAAAAGCTGCGACTACGAAAATGTAGTTTTTTGGGTAACCCTGTTTTAAATATTCCATCGGTGTATATTGAGCTCCCCTTCTGTGCCAGTGAAAAATATCACGCGAAGAATATAGAATTGTCTTCAATTTCATATGCGATCCAATGCGTATCGTAATAAGCTTGCAATAAATTCACGAAATCCATGGATATATGATTATAAATTCGATAGTAATATGCAGCAAGAATGATCCGAAAACGAAATGTTTATTGCGAAATGTTATCGAAAAAAAATAATTCGTATCTCTCTAAGCAAGCAGCAGAACTACTTTGAAAAAATGTTTGCAACAAAGTTATTCGTAACAAAAATAAAATGCAGCGAAAATGCTCTACAGCGAACCTTCCTAGATCTTAACTTGCACACAAACAGGAAATTGTCCATGACCTTGACTTTCAGTAGTTGCATGGAGAATGTTTGATAGATACGATTTCTAAGATGACGCAATCAAAGATCTCTTGTGAAAGCTGGGTTGGAAAAGGCTCGTCCTAGAATATTCCTCCCAAGAAATTAGAGTAGTACTTTTGGTAGCTTCGATGCTTTAACACCTTCATTGTTTCCACGTGTGATAGGTTTACTGCAGAGAATGTTGGCCTAATGCTTCTATTTTTCGTTGTTTCTTTCTTTCACTCAAAAGGTGGAGATTTTTTACCGGGACTTCTCTTACGCCTAACAAAATGAATTTAGTGTACGTCTCTATTGCTCGTTCCAAGAATTTTAAATTATTAATCTCAAAATATGAAACATTTAAATCAATATGAAGTACACACTGAGAGATAGAAGTATCGCGTAGGCTCTAGAGTACTAGTTGCAAGAACTGCTCACATTCTATTCTGTAGGCCAGAAAAAGCGGAAATTTTACACTCGACTATTTCGTCCGGAGGGGAAAAAATATAGTTCGCATTTTTCTCATGAGTTGTGTGTGGTGAACTGATAACAAGAATGCACACATCATTACATCTGATGGAAGCGAAATTTCCTTTTCCAGTCGCCGGCTATAGAATAATTCCTCGCTAATGGTAATGGAGAGTCATGTGCAACCCTGTGAGTTCTTTTCTTGGGTTGTGTCTTTCCACGAAGTCATCGATTTCTTCCAGCATCGATTTCTTTCGCAGACGTAAGCACGTCCGATAGAATTAATCTCCTTACGAAAAGGTAACATTCTACCGATGGTGGCGAAATGAAAATGCAGCAGCCTTGATTAATACTTAATCACTTAGTACTACTTCTTTCACAAATTTAACAGCATTATAGATTCCATCCCACGATGTTAGCGCGTATATTACACGTAAATTAATTGAGAAATTTGTGATTTTTATTCAGGTGGGTGTAGGTGTATCGAGTAACCGTAATGCTTTGAAATTATTTTAATAACATTGTCAACATCAAATAAGAGTTTTATATAGCAATTATACTCAAATGAATGCGTAAACTTTTATAAATCCCAGTTTCAAACGTTATATCTTGCGAAGACTATCATTAGAGCATCTCATCCTCAAATATTCAACAACTACTTAAGAATCTGATTAAATTTTATGAAGTTATTTTCATTATGGATATATACTCGCATAAGTTAAGTATTCAAGCCAAAGTACGGTTAACACCAACCCTCAACAGTCAGCTGTCTAAAGCTCAGAATAAAGAATGAGATGCAATTGTTCCATTTGCAGAGTAAAGTTCGTCCGTCAAATACATACCGTATATACTCGTGCATAGATCAATCTCATGTATAGGTCGACCCCCCACGAATTTTAACTTAAAAATTTTATTTACTTATACTTCTTAAATTCCCGTTTTTTACCTACCTCGTGTTTAAGTCGACTGTTTTTTTCGTAAATATTAAATATTGCAAAGTTAGTGGATTAATTTTAATAAGCTTCTAGTGGATTGATATTAATTATAACGAATAAATTANGGAATCCTCGTTTTTCATACGTTGTGAAGTGTCCCGGAGGAGTTTCTGAAATCTTAAAAATGTTCCGAATTTCGGATCTCAAAATTTGAAAATCTCTGCTACATGTCATTATATTAGTTAAAGCGCAACATTGTTGCAATTGTATGGCTGAAATTATGGTTGAAGTCGTACGTTAGAAAAAATTCTCACCCTCGGCCAATGAGACGCAGGCCGATGTTAGATTAAATTTTCGCGGGAGAATAGTGCGTCTTATGAGCGGGGAAATACGGTACATTTTTTGGGGGAAAATTGAGACCAGAGGATCACATCATCCATTCACACCTTCTCAGGAAATAATGCGAAATACAAAAATGGATTCAGATTTTAAACAAGAACATTAACCATGATAGATTCAGAATTTTAGCAGGTAAAGTGGAAAAGAAATTACGAAAGAATGAATGGGTGTGTGGGGCAAAAAAATAATCTTTTCGATCATAGAAATAATATTTCCACTATAGGAAAAAAAGGGTTCTGACAAAACTGCAAAAGGTTTAGGATAGAGAGATAAATTACAACACAAAATATAATAAAAATTACATAAGTATGACACATTATTATAGTAGTATTGATAAAAGTGCTTTTACATTTTAGGTCATTTCACACGTAGGCCCCCACCGGGAAACAAACCCGGGACCACTTTCACTGAAGTTGAACATGTTGCACACTTGGCTACCCTGGAGCCCAGACACATTATTTACAGGAAAACTTACAAAGCAAAATAAAGAGTAAAAGAAAAATGAGAAAGGTAGAGAAAAGGAAAGTCAACATGAAAGAGGAATCGGACAGTAAATATTCAAGTTGGGTTCATAAGATATGTTTTATGCAGAATATTTCAAAATGATGAGTTAACATTTTTCAATTTCTGGTATAAGTGTACTCCTT
Organism: Ladona fulva; assembly: GCA_000376725.2. Taxonomy (NCBI): domain Eukaryota; kingdom Metazoa; phylum Arthropoda; class Insecta; order Odonata; family Libellulidae; genus Ladona; species Ladona fulva. The sequence continues at coordinate 520,518 of KZ308652.1, forward strand.
AGCACAAGTGATCGTAAAGAAAGATTCATAGTAAAATCTGGTTTTTTTGTTTTGTAATTTGAAGATTTCCCCTTGAATAATGATCACGAATATTGTTAATTAGGATGAATATTGAAGAAAGATAACACAAAATTATCATTATTATTATTTTTAATGAAATACAGATGTGATAAAAGATGGAGTGTTCCATAATCATCAATCCTAAGAAAAAACCATGGCTAACACATCCAAAACAAGATCACTTTTCCTCAGAACACAAATGAATGTATTACATGGCATTTCTCCGCAAGCTCATCAGTTATGTCCTGAAATACAGCACCACATTAATCTAAGTGTGGGAAAAGATGTGAAGATCAAAGATATTTTAGGAGAATGAGGAAGGAAACCTTTAATGGCAAGAGAGAGTGGAGATTCCTGTTAATATTTTAACAGTAAGAATCAAAATCACTAATTTTTTTAAATCCTAAGTCCTCAATCTTAGGGAGTAAAGAGTTGACAGTGCAAATCTCACATTTTTTTTCTTTTGTGTTGCCTAAATTTTAGGATATTTCTATCAAGGGGCATCAGGGAGTCATCTCCAGAGCCAGTCTGAGATGTATTTGGGTTTTGGGGTGGGAGTAATACATACCATCCATATACATACTTGTAAACTTTCTATCAAAAGGCTTCCTTATTTTATTCAATAGAAATCTTGTTCTTCTTCATTAGAATTGATATAAGAGTACGCAAGAGTCCTGCTAATCCAAACTAATTGAGACTGGATGCCATTCTGATAGCAAAATTTTTTAATTATCTGAAAAATTGCATTATTAAAGTTAAAAGCCATTAAAATCACTTCAGTATTTCACAGTATTGTAAAACAGTAATCTTTAGTTTTGTAATGCAGCTTATAATTTTCAGTTTGATTCAGTAAAGAGTTATTTATCCAAACCACAGTAGTTTTATACCATACTGTTGTAAAAGTTAATGTGTGGTGTAAACAGTGGTTTTTATATGTTAGTACTTTGATTTCGTTCCATTTATTACAAAAATTTAGCCAAAAAGTATATTTTAGATATAAAAATTTTTCAAAAGTTATGTTTGATTGATGCAATAGTGATAACNAATTCCTTACCCTCCCATACCTCTGCCCTTCCCTCATCCCCTCTGTTTGGAAGACTCGACAGCGGCGTGTCTTCGAACTAAATTCGGAAGGCGCGAAAGACGGCTAATTTAAACTGTATCCAATCCCCTTAAGTGATGAAACAAACGGAGATAATCCGTTAGAATGTGCAAAGGCTTACAAACAATCAGAAACAATTTAAATTATTGATTCAAAAGACAAGGAAAACTGTTGTTCTCTTCAAATAATCACCCTCAAAAAACGAGAGATTTCTTCAGAAATATGTAATTGAAAAATATGGCGAGGAAAAAACATTGGACTCGTTGAAACAGTTTAGTGGAAATGATTGAACGTTTTATATAGCTTAAAACGTGTATAATGAAGTACTTAATTGATATGAATTCTGATATAACATTTAGTGAATTTGAACTTGCTTCTTCCATTTTCGCAACACTGCAGTCAATAAAAATCACTGTAGAAACTCTATGCCGAATAGATGTAAATCTTCTGAAGTGTGAGATAGCCTTGGAATTCATGTTGAAGAAACTGAATGATATGAATATAGACTTGGGGCATAATATGGGAAAGGCATTACAGAAAGAAATAAGGAAGAGAAGAAATCACTTATCAGCGGTATTGAGGTACCTTCATTACGGTTCGCAGGCTCGTGATGAGGACTTGGGGAAATTATTTTCTATTCCAACTGTGGAAAGCATAAAAATTCTTGTTAAAACATTTCGATTACATTTAATTCTAACACCAATAAAAGATTTGAAGCAGTGGACTTGGAAGGAGAGCAGTTTCATAAGCATTCTTCAGCAGAAGAGAGAGAGTTTCTTCAGCATCTACAAGCAAATCTATTAATTATGATTTGCAAACTGAGTTAACAGCAGCATCTGAATGTTCCGAGATTGGTTTACTATATTCAGATAAGTTAAAATATGAACTCGATTCAGTCACTACCCAATGCTTAGTTCCTCTAAAGACATGTTCTTCCTCCTGTAATTCAAATTAATTATTACCAATAGAACACGAGCTGAAGGATTTCCATATGAGTGGACAGAGAGGAGAGAATCTGCAGTTTCTTTACGAGCAGTTGCTAACTATTCCTCCCACTAGTGTAGAATCAGAAAGCGCTTTTTCATCAGCAGGGATGCTGTGCAATAAATATAGAAAGAGTGACGCAACATTGGACTCACACTGCTTTTTAAGGTCATTTTTTTTTTAATTTGTGAACGTTTACTTTCAGAAGAAACTCACGTAATTTGGAGGTAGTTATTGTTATTTTCGTAAATTAAGAAAGTTTTGTGCGGTTAAGATGCTACAACAACGGTTGTTAATTTTCTTTGAGTTTTTTCAAATATGATGTTTTATTTCGGTTTTACCTTATGAAAATAATAATTTTCATTAATGTTACTTAGTTATTCTGCATATATTATACTGATCCATAACTGCATATGATGCTCGATATAAAATTACTGTTCATAAAAGATGAATGTTTTTATTTCACTAATAGATTATTTCTCACCAATCCCGGGATCCCAGGATTGAGATTATCACAATCTCGTAATCCCGGGATTGAAAAATCCCTCCGGGATTGCAATCCCTAGTTAAGAGTATCAGAGAAGAATCACACCCTGTGATATCGGGAAATAAGAAAACTATGTATTTTATTAGATTATTCTCACAAGATATGATAGATTATAACAACATGACATGAATTGGATATTATATTCTCACGTTAAATGTACTAGCTAACATCCAACATTTTTTATTTAAAATTCCTTATTGAAAAGTCCATAAACCTCAAATCTTACCGAACATTGTCGCCAGGGTTCAACTGTTAAGGATAGAAATTATGTTCACAACAATTTTCGATAGCGATGGACTTACAAATGTCTAATAATTTTCAATTGTGAATTATCCTTAAGTTGCCGTACCTGTTATCTTGATGTTTGTCAAGATGGAGTGCCTCACATTCGTCGACAAAAATAAATCGCAACTTTGTCCGAGATATCCTTTCGTCTCAGTACATCTGTGAACCATAAACTGTTGCATCACCGGTTACAATAAGCAGCTATAGTGCTTCGCATTGCCGTACTGCGTCATCACACTAGGTACCGGGCGGTACTGTGATCCACCCGATCCACCCAATCCTCCACACAGNATAAAATAATTTTACGAGTAAATATACGTGTTATACAAAAAACAGCATTTAAAGATGATTTGTAAAATTTTCTTTCGAAACGGGTAGAACTTTCTGGATGCCCCTCGTACTTCTTCCGTTTTCAGGTCGATCCTAAATGTCTGTCATTGAAAATTTGTATTTACAGGTCGACCTACACACGAATGGCAACGGTTAATTTGTTTTAAACATTTTAAATCACGTAATCATTTGAGAACCGTTAAAATATCTCTTGGAATAACTGATGCAGTGTGTCACCGAGTTCTTTCCTCCTCGAGTGGTCTTTCGCCGAGTTACCATTTCATAGAATGCCGAGTATTATTTCTTTATCTTCGAGTTGCATTTCGCTGAGTTATCATTTCACCGAGTTGACTTCCATGCAGCTGCTTCAGTACGACAAATTACATTATTATAGCATCAAATATATTTTATAAATAAAAACATATTAAGAAATGACGAAGATACGAGAAAACTTTCAACTTCGCTATTTTTAAGTTTAAAAAATGAGCAACGAGCAAGATGTCCTCAGAACAGCTCATCTACAATCAAAATTAACAAGTGATTCTGTTGGTAGATAATAATATGCTCTTTGTGAACAATGGATTTACCAATATTTTTATCAAAAAGAATGAACGTATTTTTACAGAAACATCACTTAGTTTTAGCTACAAAGTCCTCTTTTTCTGCATTAAAAATCTTTTTCATAATCACTATTAATCCCTTGTACACAATCCGGCTACTTTGTTGACAGATAAGCCAGTAAAAATTTGAATTCGATCAATACAGTAATGAGAAATGAGAACAGAATAGTATGCTAAGGTGGAAACGTATAGGAAAGTACTGTGAATAGGAGTTTCAAATCATTGTTTTCGAGAACTGGGATGGTAGATTGATTCTTTAACTTACTAGGAAAACCCTTCAATCAGAATCCATTAATAGGTAGGGTAAGCCCAGTATCAAGAATCCACACGGAGTCACCCGGTATTGATATCTGCTACTTGGTGTATTGTTTTGGTTGCCGTATAGATTTCTTTTTTTTTTGTCTATGACCGTACTTCTTGAACAGTTAACGGTAGTCTCAATAAAGAGTGTGCTGAGAGTAGATGCCTAAAAATAAACATTGTCTCCTAGAAATGTAATTGAATTTCATATCAAATGAAAGATCTATTCTAGATCTTTAAAATGAGTGTATGCAATGATCTGTAAGTTTAAAATCTTTGAGAAACGGGAGTTTGACCGAGAGCGCGCGCGCCGATTTCCGCACTCTTTTGTAAACTTTGACAAGCCGCCATTTTGTAACTATTCGAACTATTAGTCTAGGAAATGGCAAAAATGCTTCTATGATCACTATGAATATTATAACGGAGTTTAAAGAAAATCCGAAAATGTCAGGTTTTTTTTGTCCGGTTTGGCGTGGAATGACCCATATTGCTGATTTTACATTATATCATTTAATAATTGAGGAGGAAGTGCATATGATTGTTAAGAATATTAGGAGCACGATTCAGTCATCCCTTCTTCATACCTAGCTTTGTATGCCTGTTATTTCTGGAAATTTGTCAAAAATGCCTACGATGAATGTCAAAATTCACATAGGAAATTTTTTAGAATTCCATTAAAATATTATAAAGAGTAGGGATTGCAATCCCGGGATTCCGTCCAAAACGGCAATCCCATAATCCCGGGATTAAGAAGATACAAATCCCGGGATTTAGGGATTGATGTTTTAGTACAGATGACGGTAATGATTAAGTTGCATTGTGGGTAAAAGAAAGTACAGAAACAGTCTGAATTCATTGAGTAATACATTTAATCTGATTGTATAACACGTCATCGATTAAAAGAAATAATAATTATGGTTGATTGAGTAATGTCATTCAATAACTCGACATGATGTAGTTTTTTAAAATAATTAATACCCATTCACAAATAAATTTGTAAAAACTTAAGGTTTGATAGTTTTTCGAAATTTCTGTAATAGTGCAAAATAGTAATTTATATTTTATTTCTTACAGCCAGCCCATATTATAATGGCATCAAATGACAAGAAAGGCAGTGGAAATTATGTAAAATGAATAACTGGCACTCGAAATATTAACTCAGTTTTGCAGCATTTCTTACGAGAAGTCCGGGATGAATCAAGAAAATGTATGTAGATGGTTCAACAAAAGGAGTCCATGTACACCTGAACACAATTTATAAGATATATGTAGCAAATGGTAGAATGTAGCAAAACAAAGTGAACTCAGAAATAATAACATTGACAATGACGAGCATCCTAAGACTAAAATCAAGAAAATGAAGGTGTGCTCAAGCCTCGAGAGAAGATTTTTCTTCCCTAAGACCGATTACTCCTTAGCTGCTGTACTTCCTAGAATCACTGCTCAGCGTTCTATGTACACGTGTACGTGTGTACGTCACCCGATTCACGCGAAGCGCTGAAATGCCGGGGTTTTGATGATATCCCCACATCTCTTATAAAAAAAGAGATGTGGTGATATCATCTATAATATAATCTTATAATACTATAAGGAACTCAAAAAAAGACTGTTCAACTTTTGACGAGTGGACATCGCTACGCAACAGGAGATGTATTAATATTACTTCTTCCGAGAAAGACAAAAAATTCTGGAACTTGGGACTTATTACTTGGGAATAATCACGTAGAAGTGTGCATTGATCTATTGAAAAAGAAATTGCAAGAGTATGAAAATACTTTAGAGGAAGACATTTTTGCAATTACTACCGATGGTACAAGTGTGATGGCAAAAGTTGGTAGGTACATACCTGCGAATCATCAATTTTGTTTTGCTCATTGTGTCCAACTGGTAGTGATTTTTGTTTTATATAAATCTGGGCTTGTAGTAGACATAAAGAAGACAACATGACGAAGAAAAAGAAATGGAATTCACAGAATGGGATAGAGAAGCCTTTTCCTTAAGGCCATTGGATACAAGGCCTGAATATCCGTTTGCAGGCTGTTGGCAATAACATCGCCATGATTGCATGCATATAGATAAAATATTTCTGTTTTCGCCATTCTATGCTTAAAAGATGTTGCTATGNGCCGAAAATTCCGATCAAAACCCAATTCCGTGCGTATCGGAAAGATAGGGCATAGCACCCCAGGTATGGAATGACATTCATTTTGAATTACTTTGAAATTAGCACATAACAATTTGTGACTAAATGCCTTCCAGAAATTTTCTTTGTTTTGTAGACATCTTTGGTATGCCAAAAAAATATCCCCTCCCTATAAATGCAACCCAGACAACAGAATGCTGGAAATATAACAAAGAAACCTGAAAATGTCATTCAAAGAGCAACGAGAAACAATAAAGAAATACCATAGTATAACAACTCTCTCTACAACCTTAAATAAAATAACCAAAAGATTCCACTTAAAACTAAAACATATCCAAAATACTTTATTTTTCTGGGATTATGAGCTTTTAACAACAATCTGCATTTGGTCCAAAAACTATACTGAATGAATAAACCATGACCTAAATGCTTTACCTTGATCCAAGCCAGATGAACTCCTCTAACTTGTGATCTTCAAAAAAAAAGTGAACTTAAAAGTGCTTAACAGAAAACTATGGATAAGACCTTTAGTAGGAGCCATGAACAAAAAGTTCTGGGAGGAAGTGAACTTTATTCATCACTGTCATCGTTATATTCAGCAAATCTTTAACTGAAATATTTAGGGGATAATGTATGCAAAGCAAAGACATTTAATTGAAATATTTAGTGGTCAGAAATTTAGGGGATAATGTATGCAAAGCGAAGACATTTTGAACTGGCATAAAATAGTAGAAAACATAATTCTGATGCAGATTTATCCACCAATGCACAATTTGGGGTACTATGCTCTGTAAAAATTATCTTTACAGCTCAGGAGTAAGAGCTAGAAAAAAAAGACATATTTTAGGCACTGGGGAGAGAGACCAATTAAAGGTGAGCAGATTAAAGCTACTCATCTTTGATTGGTACCTATGTTACTGTACTTATCTGTAAACTTGGACACACTGATTATCTCCCTGGAGTTCTGTGAGAAATCTGTCTCTTTTGACTCTGTGTTACCATGTATAATATACAGATTTTCTTGTAATACCATCAACCTCTCCAGGGCTAAATGGTATCGTTAAGGATTGATCAAGTTCCAGAGTCAATTGAAGGTCAATGGAACAATGCAAATTAAATTTACTAAAAAAGTACTTAAGAAATATACAATAACAATATATTACAAGTAGCCACATAGAATTGAGAAAGACTGATTTCTAGGAGATAATCAGGGAAATAATGAGTATCTCCAAGTTTACGGATGAGTGGCTTTTATCAGCTCATCTTTGATCAGCCTCCATATCTACTCCCCAAATTATGTAATTTTTCTTAATCCTCCTTCTCAGATAATTAAAACACTGCAGTCTTTAATGCACCCTGATAGTGCTGCACCCCTATGATGGTGGTCATTGGAACTATGAGGTAATGTGTAGTCTGGCAGAATAGTGTAACTTTGGTAGAGCCAAATGTGGCGCAATATCACCACAGAGTTGAGGGGGATGAGGATAAGGATATCTATTTTATTTATATAATGACTAAAAGCAGGCAATAGGTCTTTCATGCAAGAAAATCAATAGATTACCAATGGCACCTGGTTCCATTGGCAGTCACCAAAATGCACAGCTGCTGCAGAGTGCACAGGAAACATCCCATAATATTATGACAGAGATCATAATACCAATTCTTTCAATCACAACCTTATATTAGATTTTTGTAAAACTATTCACAGTTCATGAGAGTCAAAGACTTTCCATCAATGTTCACCAGCAAGTCTTCTTATTTTTACAATTTCATATAATTTGGTGCTCAACAAATGTTGCTGAGTAATTTAAAACACATGAATTGAATTTATATTCATATTATTTCTCATTACCCATATTATACTCATAAATTTACTTTATTTAGGTACATTAAATTTTATATGTACATAATGGAACTATTGTAAGCAGTTGGCTGCAGTCACTCTCGGAACTGCAACAAGGCATTAAAAACCATAGAATGGATTTCACTTCATTCTTCATTCAGCTGATGTTGTAGAAATTCATGACCATAAGTCAAATTAGATGTTTTTACAGCACTACTTTAGTGCAGAGGCAGAGAGCCCTATCATATGAAGTCTGTGCCATCTCGGAGATCCTTGAAGGTTGATGGTAAAAGCCTCCCCCGTAAATGGATGCAACTCTAGAAGTGTTGCAATCAATGCTACTTCTTGGTCTGATGCCACTGTGAAAACGTTTGCATAATTGTTTGCATATTGTACCCAATTGGTACAAGTCTGGCACTACCTAGGGCTGCCATCTTCAAAGATCCAAAGCCAGAGATCAAGATTATAACTGGATTTTGGATAAGCATTTGCAACAATTCAAATTGCATTTAACAATGGTATGAAATATTCCATTCTAATAATTTGGAAACAATAGTAACTCAGTACAAAGCAAGTTTTGCAGCAAAACTTTAGGAATCATAAATTTCATGCTCAGAAATTTCATTTATAGCTAAAGTTACAGTTATAGACACCATAATTATAGATAATTCATTGACTAAGTTGAAGTTTTATTTTGCATTTTTTTACAACTTTTTAACATTACTTCTCCATTGGGTTTCATGATTTATAAAAAATTTCACAGTGTGTAATAAAATAAACTGTTGTACAGTATTCAGCTTTCGCCTAATTTCTGCTCAATGATCGTTTTTATTATGTGTGGAATATTAACTTGCAGGAATTATTACCTACTCATCATAGATAAGTTTGTGATAACTCACTAATTATTAAGTTATGTATTGACATAATCAAAATATCCATAGCAGCAAATGTAATTTTTATTTTTAATTAAATTTCTAAGAATNCTTCCAGAAATTTTCTTTGTTTTGTAGACATCTTTGGTATGCCAAAAAAATATCCCCTCCCTATAAATGCAACCCAGACAACAGAATGCTGGAAATATAACAAAGAAACCTGAAAATGTCATTCAAAGAGCAACGAGAAACAATAAAGAAATACCATAGTATAACAACTCTCTCTACAACCTTAAATAAAATAACCAAAAGATTCCACTTAAAACTAAAACATATCCAAAATACTTTATTTTTCTGGGATTATGAGCTTTTAACAACAATCTGCATTTGGTCCAAAAACTATACTGAATGAATAAACCATGACCTAAATGCTTTACCTTGATCCAAGCCAGATGAACTCCTCTAACTTGTGATCTTCAAAAAAAAAGTGAACTTAAAAGTGCTTAACAGAAAACTATGGATAAGACCTTTAGTAGGAGCCATGAACAAAAAGTTCTGGGAGGAAGTGAACTTTATTCATCACTGTCATCGTTATATTCAGCAAATCTTTAACTGAAATATTTAGGGGATAATGTATGCAAAGCAAAGACATTTAATTGAAATATTTAGTGGTCAGAAATTTAGGGGATAATGTATGCAAAGCGAAGACATTTTGAACTGGCATAAAATAGTAGAAAACATAATTCTGATGCAGATTTATCCACCAATGCACAATTTGGGGTACTATGCTCTGTAAAAATTATCTTTACAGCTCAGGAGTAAGAGCTAGAAAAAAAAGACATATTTTAGGCACTGGGGAGAGAGACCAATTAAAGGTGAGCAGATTAAAGCTACTCATCTTTGATTGGTACCTATGTTACTGTACTTATCTGTAAACTTGGACACACTGATTATCTCCCTGGAGTTCTGTGAGAAATCTGTCTCTTTTGACTCTGTGTTACCATGTATAATATACAGATTTTCTTGTAATACCATCAACCTCTCCAGGGCTAAATGATATCGTTAAGGATTGATCAAGTTCCAGAGTCAATTGAAGGTCAATGGAACAATGCAAATTAAATTTACTAAAAAAGTACTTAAGAAATATATAATAACAATATATTACAAGTAGCCACATAGAATTGAGAAAGACTGATTTCTAGGAGATAATCAGGGAATGACCAGGTATGGAATGACATTCATTTTGAATTACTTTGAAATTAGCACATAACAATTTGTGACTAAATGCCTTCCAGAAATTTTCTTTGTTTTGTAGACATCTTTGGTATGCCAAAAAAATATCCCCTCCCTATAAATGCAACCCAGACAACAGAATGCTGGAAATATAACAAAGAAACCTGAAAATGTCATTCAAAGAGCAACGAGAAACAATAAAGAAATACCATAGTATAACAACTCTCTCTACAACCTTAAATAAAATAACCAAAAGATTCCACTTAAAACTAAAACATATCCAAAATACTTTATTTTTCTGGGATTATGAGCTTTTAACAACAATCTGCATTTGGTCCAAAAACTATACTGAATGAATAAACCATGACCTAAATGCTTTACCTTGATCCAAGCCAGATGAACTCCTCTAACTTGTGATCTTCAAAAAAAAAGTGAACTTAAAAGTGCTTAACAGAAAACTATGGATAAGACCTTTAGTAGGAGCCATGAACAAAAAGTTCTGGGAGGAAGTGAACTTTATTCATCACTGTCATCGTTATATTTCAGAAACCATGGATATCAGGGACGAAATCGATGCGGTGGTTATCGACCTAGCAAAGGCATTCGATAAAGTATCTCACGACTTACTTATTGCCAAGATCCGTAATTTAAATATTGACCATCGGGTTACTGACTGGATACAAAATTTCCTAAAAAAGAGGAAACAGAGAGTTAGAATCGGAGATGTTTTCTCTAAAGAGATAGATATTACTTCAGGCATTCCACAAGGTAGCGTTCTCGGGCCATTGCTATTCCTTATTTATGTGAATGACCTCCCAACGAATATTAAGTCCGAAATTAGATTAATCCTCGTTTTTCATACGTTGTGAAGTGTCCCGGAGGAGTTTCTGAAATCTTAAAAATGTTCCGAATTTCGGATCTCAAAATTTGAAAATCTCTGCTACATGTCATTATATTAGTTAAAGCGCAACATTGTTGCAATTGTATGGCTGAAATTATGGTTGAAGTCGTACGTTAGAAAAAATTCTCACCCTCGGCCAATGAGACGCAGGCCGATGTTAGATTAAATTTTCGCGGGAGAATAGTGCGTCTTATGAGCGGGGAAATACGGTACATTTTTTGGGGGAAAATTGAGACCAGAGGATCACATCATCCATTCACACCTTCTCAGGAAATAATGCGAAATACAAAAATGGATTCAGATTTTAAACAAGAACATTAACCATGATAGATTCAGAATTTTAGCAGGTAAAGTGGAAAAGAAATTACGAAAGAATGAATGGGTGTGTGGGGCAAAAAAATAATCTTTTCGATCATAGAAATAATATTTCCACTGTAGGAAAAAAAGGGTTCTGACAAAACTGCAAAAGGTTTAGGATAGAGAGATAAATTACAACACAAAATATAATAAAAATTACATAAGTATGACACATTATTATAGTAGTATTGATAAAAGTGCTTTTACATTTTAGGTCATTTCACACGTAGGCCCCCACCGGGAAACAAACCCGGGACCACTTTCACTGAAGTTGAACATGTTGCACACTTGGCTACCCTGGAGCCCAGACACATTATTTACAGGAAAACTTACAAAGCAAAATAAAGAGTAAAAGAAAAATGAGAAAGGTAGAGAAAAGGAAAGTCAACATGAAAGAGGAATCGGACAGTAAATATTCAAGTTGGGTTCATAAGATATGTTTTATGCAGAATATTTCAAAATGATGAGTTAACATTTTTCAATTTCTGGTATAAGTGTACTCCTTAGCACAAGTGATCGTAAAGAAAGATTCATAGTAAAATCTGGTTTTTTTGTTTTGTAATTTGAAGATTTCCCCTTGAATAATGATCACGAATATTGTTAATTAGGATGAATATTGAAGAAAGATAACACAAAATTATCATTATTATTATTTTTAATGAAATACAGATGTGATAAAAGATGGAGTGTTCCATAATCATCAATCCTAAGAAAAAACCATGGCTCACACATCCAAAACAAGATCACTTTTCCTCAGAACACAAATGAATGTATTACATGGCATTTCTCCGCAAGCTCATCAGTTATGTCCTGAAATACAGCACCACATTAATCTAAGTGTGGGAAAAGATGTGAAGATCAAAGATATTTTAGGAGAATGAGGAAGGAAACCTTTAATGGCAAGAGAGAGTGGAGATTCCTGTTAATATTTTAACAGTAAGAATCAAAATCACTAATTTTTTTTAATCCTANTTATATTTTTACATCTATTTTTAAATTCTTTTATAGTTTTTGGTAAGGGTTTAAGCACTCCTTCAGGTAACTTATTCCATTCTTTTATTCCTCTACTGAGGAAAGAAAATTTCGCTGCATTCGTCCTTTGCTTCCTTAATTTTAATTTAAGTTCGTGATCACCTTTCCCTATGTATCTTGGTGTTTCAATTCTGCTCTTCAGTTCTTCCCAAGTATCACCACCTTTTCTAATCTGAAATATGCCTACCAATCTTGTAACTTTTCTCCTTTTTTCTAAAGTCTTCCAGCCAAGGATTCCTAGAATTTCCTTAATGCTGTCCGTCTTCTTGTGCCTACCCAATACATATCTGGCTGCCTTTCTTTGAAAATGTGTGAATAATAATTCTACAATAATGAAATATATTTCTTTTTGATGCTTTTAGTAAGACAATAAGATATTATCTACTAGAGGTATTGATTTATACTTGATTAATTTGTAATACAATTACTAATGCATAAAATGAAATAATATCTTGAAATTAATTAACAGTTTAAATTAATGTTCGTAAAAATTTTGCATTTGTTCAATTTTTAGCCTGAAAAATTAGGGAGAAGAAACAATTTTCTCACAGAGATTTAAATTCTGGCATAAATTCTCTCTATTCTCTAATTCTCATTTTAGTATTCTTTTTGAATACTAAAATGATCTTATCATCAACAATTTAGGTAATAATTAAGTAAATAAAAGGTGGCCAGTTATCTATGCAAGAGAGAAATTTAACATTCTTTAAAGTTTGAAAGCTGTTCCAGTTTTGGTTTTCAAGTTTTAAGTAAACTTACATGCATGTATACAAACTTACTTCATTATTTATAAGAAGACAAGATACATAAACATTTTAATCTTCCTCTCAGGAAATAAGTTTAGAGCATTAATTTCATACAGTCACCAGGGAGAGGCAATTTAGATTTTTAAAGCGCATGTTCTAAATGTTCTAAACGAAACAGTAATAATACAATGTCTGATAATATTAATCTTCTTGTTGTTGGCTACATACACAGGTGATATCATCTTCTCTGCCAGCTAGCTGGAACTGCACTAGTATTACCAGGTGAGTCACCACTGCTGCAGACATCTAAAAGCATATATACTCTCTTTGAGTAGCTTTATATTCTATATAAAATGTATTTTCTGTCAATATATGTGATGATAACAAATTTACAAGTAGTATTTGAATCTCAATCAATACTGACTTTTTAAAATTTCATAACTGACAAACTATTCTGTGAAATATGCTTATTTGCAAAGATCGTATTTTAAACAAAATCAGAGAAATTGTATTAAATCAATGACAGAAATGTAATAAGTTTTTAATTTCAGGGAGTGATTTCATTTATTAGAGAAAATAAAGGAGAATAGCCTCCATTCATGGTCTTAATGTAACAGTTCTGTGAAAGAAATACCAAAATATTTTCAGAAAATAGAATGTACCATTAAATTGGAATTAACTTACATTAATTGACTTTATTATGGGTTAAGGTTAATTATATACTTGTTAACATGTATCGAATTCTTGCATCACCTCATAATGTTCTCACTTCTTTAAATGCTTCAATAGAGGTAGATGCCATTACCTAAACTTTATATGTAACCTTTGTGCATATAAAGTTTAGGTAAAGGCAATTACAATACCATTGCTACAAACACAATATCAATACAAACTTCCCATTATGTTTTTTTATGCTAAAACTGAATGTTATTGATAATTTTTATCATACTCTAAAGATGCCAGAAAATCTTAACATTTTGTGATTAATAACCTCAGAGCAAGCTTACTTTATGAATTAACAGTGACGTAGCTAACCTTACTGGTTATTTCAAGCTCATAAAAGAAATCAATTTTTGAACCTCTCTCAAGTGAATTCTTTGAAAATCTCAATTCTGTTGAAACTTTCTGCATTCCCAAGACTGTGCACCCATTCATCTGTTGTCTCTGTTATGCTACACATCTCTATATTCCTGGTTGTTCCTTCGGTAGCCACATAAACAATGCTAGATTTTGCATTTATTTTGAACTCTAATGTACTTCGAGATGAAGTGGAAAACCTTTTCATAAATAGTGTTATAAGAAGATCGACTGATTTGAAGACTTGAGAGAGTCCATTCTAATCAAACATTCAGAACAACCATGTGCATCTCTGATGGCATAGTGCTGCATTAAAAGTTTTGTGTGGCTTAGATTTTTTGATTCTAAGGTAATGAACTTTACTCCAAGTGTAACAGTTGTACTATTACAAATTGTAATCTATACATCATCCAAATTGGATATTTAAAGCTAGTGATGACCAAAAAGCTGTCCAAATATAACATAGTTCTACAATAAATAATAATGGTTATAATTGGCTAAATCTCTTGCATTGTAAGATTGTTATACCTAAACAATATGAGCTTTTCTTGCTTAATTCATATATCAATCTTGAAGCTTAACAATTACAATAGTTACCGATGTTAGGAGAGTAAAATCAAGACTGAAGAATCCACATGCTGAGAAGTGGATTTTAGTATGGAGCAGCTGGTGAGAAAAGAGTCGAAGCTGGGGAAAAAAGGTTAATAGGTGTTTACCAAAAATTTTTTTTAATATGACTTACTTTTGCTTAATCAACCTATTGCATCCTTTGATTGCTTACAGTTTAATGTCAACCATTTCGAGAATATAGATAAAAAATACAATGAAGATTAAAATGAAAATTTTTGTTCCATGTGTTAAATTCTATAAATCAAATTAAGAGTATATTCATTTTTTTGTGCATGGTGATTACAGCGAACTGTATTCTTGCAGGAATTAGAGATAACACTTGCCATGAATTCAAATTATAGGTAACTGAAATCAAGGAAATATAAGAAAGGATAAAATTGGAATTGCTCCCCTTATACATGAATGTAAAGCTGTACTAAGTAATAAGATCATCATAGGCAGCATTTGTAATGTAGGAATAAATTTATTTGATAAGAAATTATCATGTTTGATGGCATATTAGATACCCTCATTTCAGTAGGGCATGTACAAGAAAAATAGTCTGTGTGAAATCACGGCACCAAAACAACTCAAGTTATAGTTCCTATAAAAATATATATGATAATCACATCACATAATGTGTTATGATACTCATGTAAAAATAATGAGTTACAATATTCACGTAACAATGTTAATAATGAAATGTTTCATAACAAATTAACCAATATCTTAAAATTTAACTGACACAGGAAAAAACCTATGGCAATGTAAAATGAAATTCAATCATGTAGTCATGTAGGCAATGAATGTGGGGGATGATTGTATAAAGTCAACTCGTTCAAAAAGAAACTTTTAAATTATTTCTATCAATAAGACTATTTGTAATGAATAACTTTATTCAGAAATGATTTTCAAATCAATGGGTAAAATTTTAATTTCAGTTCAATACTAATGGATTTGGAGATTTAGAATGAATTAAAATATTGTTCTAAAAGAAGAATTATTCAGTTTGAGGATAAATAAAAAATTACCTCTCTTCTTTTTTTGTGATCCTCCACTCTCAGTAAGGCTGATGAAACCAAGACTCCAGTTTGGTTAGCCTTCAAAGGAAAGCATAAAGATAACATGAAAAAAAGTTACTGAAGTGACTGAATGAGGAAGTTCTACAGTTCAAGTAAAGCTTGAGGCAAACAAGAAAAATTTACTATAATGTGCAACTATTCCTGGGAGTCACTTCATCTGTTACACAATACATGTACATGAAAACCTCTTTAAATTTTTCTGGCAATGCAAGTGTGATGAAACTAATTAACATACTTTGCCTTAGAATAAGATTAGAATCAATGATGAAATTATGTTTATGTGTCTCTTCACCTTAATGATGCCAGAATGCTACATTAGCAAACTCCTTCTACTGTGATGTGCCACTTGTTAATTAATATATTAATTTTCATAGACAATTATCCCTTCTGAAGAATTAAATAATTCCTGTTTTCTCCTGCTAAGCCCTTTGCTTTCAAAAATGAATAAAATCCTCCTAAACTGTAGATAGGAATAGTTTTTTTAGATTTGCGATTTGTTTCTTTTCCCCGTTTTCCTTTTACTGCATTGATGAGCACATCATTGACTTTCTTCCATTGGTATAGAAGATACTGTTCTGCATCATTGTTCTGGGTTCCTATATGAAATGGATACTGAGAGTGATGTACGTATGATATAAAAATATGATACTTAAAAGTTTATCATCATTCAAGGGTGGTTGATCTTAATGAATGTCTTTTACGTGAACAAAATGTTAATGATTTACTAACCAAGAATTTTTCAGATTGATCATAAAAATGAAGTATGGAAGATTATCACAGAAATTCTTTACATAACTAGGTTTCGTGAGAAAACTAATCATGTTCCAGAATTCTCAAGGGAACTCGATCTCATCTCTTGAACTCATCAAAGTCAGAGTAATAGATGCATCATGTAGTTTTATGAATTATTTTTCTACATTCAATTGGTCTCCATATGTTTTCAATTGGCAAGAATGCCATGTCTTTACTCTGTGAAATCTGCGAGGGCAAATAAACAAATATTTATCACAATCTCTAACATACTCATCAATTAAAAACATTTTCTGTTTTTATCATTTTCCAACATACTTCTTCTATTTCAGGTACATACATAATTCTTTTTGTATGTTCCATGTTGTACCACCTATAAAACCCAAGTCCATACATCTCTTCTAAATGTAATCTACCTAGATCAACCAACATTTTTAAAGTCTTCCATTTTCTTTTGCGCTATATATACTCTCATGATATAAAACTGTGGTCACTCAGCTTCTGGCCTTCCTCTTCATATGTCTAAATTGCTGTAACACAACTCTGTCATTCTGGTCACATATGCTTTCTTCAACAAATTTTCATTCATTACCCAAAAATCACTAACTCTCTCTTGTACATAAATAGTATTACAATGATCATTCTTCCAGGAAGAAACTCATCATGGAACATAGGGTGATGAGGAAATGACACAGCAGTTGCAGTGGTTTATTTGTGAATTATTCGATTCTGAAAAAAAAATGTGCAGATCTTGGGACTTTTATTTTGAGCATGACATATCCGTGTACCAATTTGCATTGATTTTAATGTACCACCAAAAATGAAATAAAACAAAATTTGAAAGCAACAATACTCATAGTGGCTACAACAAGACAAAATATATTTGAAAGAAAAATACCAACTAGAAACTAATGAATTTCCTCAATTAAATTAAGTAATACAGGTAGATCTAATAAATTTGACTGTCTTCAGTTATTAATAATAATAATTAACACAATATCATAAGTGAGAGCCACCAGAAAATTCTGGGAAAGGTTCATTTTACTTTCAATTCAATGCTGATTATCATTATTCAAGGAATATTTTTTTAACTTATGCTAGAGATTATTATTATTCAAGAATATTAGATTATCATTATTCAAGGAATATTTTTTTAACTTATGCTAGAGAAACAAGTTTATCTCATTCCCTCCTAACATTTAAAGGGACAACATGACATCATCAACTTCCCTCCCTCGTGAACCGCCCGCTCTAATTGTTTCCCTTTTCAGACTGTTTTAAACCAGATGGCCTTCATTATTATGCTATTCTCACTTCCTAACTTCTCTGCTCCTCTCATTTCTTTCTTCTTCTGAGATGAATATGCGTCAATGATGAAATGCTAGTTTACTTACGAGATATTTGAAAATTTAGTTGTGTAGAAGAGCTGGGCTGTTTTTCTATAATTCTATCTAATCTAATAAAAAGATCTCTATTAATTCTATGCACGACTAGAAAATTTTATTTCTTTGCCATCAACGAACAATTCCTCATCACTATCTTGGAAGGTATCAATCTGAAAGAAATGTGTACCGGCGAGTGTCAGGTTTGAGGGGGTTTCGCTGTTCGTGGGCCTTCCTTCGGTACAAATTAATACTTGAATTATCGTCGAACCTCAAAAAATAAAATAAATAAATAAAATAACATGTATTAATCGTATATAATTTGAAGTAACATCGAGTAAGCACTCAGTTTAAAAGAAGGGAGAAGGTCAGTCGAAGAGGAAAAAGATTAATTACCTTATCTGCAATGTTGGCAAAAGAATGTGATAAGTACCTCTTTTGTCAGACTTTCGCACGCGGCTACCAAGAGAATCAATCCCACTAAAAATACTGCGACCCAAGAAATGGTGAAGAACAGCAGGCGTGGAGTGTTTCTAAAGTTTCCTCCGAAATAAAAAACAGCGAAGTAGGAGACGAAAGTGACGTTCAAAACGTTGAGCACCGTCAGCAATACCACCTGCATCCCATATAATTCGCCAGCGGTTCGGCAAAGGTGATGAAGCTGCATCCACTGCGATTTCCAAATCTCAATGAGATAATCGGTCGATGGCCGCCAATGGCCAATTGCCAATGGATCGGAGTCGCAGAGTTGAATGGAGCTCCTGATATTTCCGTTCAAACACGTAATCCTCCTCTGCAGTAGACGCAAGGTGTTGTAAAAGTTTAAATCCAACAGCATTGTTATCGTAAGCCAATAGTAAGCTATCATTCGCTCAAAAACGCCAAAAATTCTTGATCTGCATGATACGCTGTAGCCGAAAGCACAAAAAATCACGAAAACGAAAAGTAGCTGTATATTTACGGATCTTCGCGAGTCTTCATGTTTCAAATTTGTGAGTTTTTCGTCGTATAAAGCGATACTCCGATATAGATCGTGGAACCTCCGCCGTTTTCTAAGGCAGGATGCAAAGCCCACTGCGCCGATAAGATCATTAACTGAGTTCCACAGAGCACCTACAGCCTGACTAATAGTAGATTCTGACTGCACTTTGAAGGATTGCATGCCAATGTCGCATGCCAATGCTATTACCGTCAAAACAATGGATATAAACAGAACGAAAGTGCTATAGCAAATGGCGGAGCAGTGAGTTGACCTACAAACTTCATCTCCATTCAGTGGGAAAGGTGCTATCCCTAGCATTCTGCAAATGAACAAGAGTGGTCGAATAGACCAAAATACGTCTTTAACCCCCTTCCTACCCCCTCCCCTAAAATATTTCAGCATTTCCATTTTCGTGAATCGCGGGAATGCAATGCGGTTGACGAAAGTTCGGATTGAGAGCTACACCGTTTAAGAGCTACAATTTTTGAAATTATCAGTACTTATAATGATTGATCTTTTGCGCGCTCTTATCTGGAGCGGGCACGTCATTTCAAACGCGGTGGCCGTGATGCTTCAGCTGTGATTGTTTACTTCTTGTCAGCAGTGCCGCTCGTATTTAGCATCGATTTGAGGACTGTAAGCCGTAAAATAAATCACCTAACCAATCACACAACAACACGAGGGTTGTCGCATAGGGGTTTACACCATCAAGAGGAAATGACTTTGTAGTTTTGAGAATGTGTTGCTGATGAAATATACAAATCAGAAGTTGAAGATTGAGGTGTTACATGTAGAATATATTGTAGAAGCAAGTTCAAAATAACGTCCTTGTGCTCTATTTTATTATTTTTTATTGAGAAATGGACGCAACAGCTGGTGAAATTTTAAGTATCTACGTGTATAGTGTACCTCCGGCTTTTTTATCCACTAATTTATTATCATTGCAATATTTCTTGTTCCTCGATATTTCATTGCTTCTTTTTCCCTTGTTGCTTTATTACTCTTTCTGTTCGTTTCATTCATTTTTATGTTATGTAAATTCAACATCTCTGATTCATTTTATACGAATATGCATGTTTTATCAGACTTGTTGCTAACAGTCTCCTTTTCTTATATTCCCGCCTCCTTTTTAATTTTGGTTGCTACTGTCAGTAGGTTTTCGCAGGTTTTTCTCCTCTTCACGTGGGCGTTTTCCCACAGGGTTTTAGTATTTCCTAAGTTCAGACTGTTATATGGTCTATTGTTTCTTTGCGATATTGATGACATTTTCTGCACATACCTATTGCTTCCTTTAGTATGTGTTTCCTATAGTTCCTCATGGCTATTATGTTATCTTGAACTACTAGTAGAAATCCTTCTGTTCCAGAGAATAGATGTCCTATCGTCAGCCATTTATATGTAAGCGTTTTGTCTATGATCGGGTACTGTGTAATACTGTAGTGATGACCATGTAGTATCTTCTTAGACCAACTTTCTTTCTTCTGCTTTTCTGTGTTTGTTTGTATAAATTAAGCGTTCTGCTTTTCTTTTGGGTTTAGCGGAGTATATTGTTTGTCTGCTTTGACTATGGAGTGTATTTGTTATGGAAATAATTTCTTAAGTTTTTTATCTGTTTGTTATGAGGCATCTCTATGTCTGTCAGCCCTCTTCCTCCATCTATTCTGTTGATGATTATCCTCTCGATACAGGAGTTTGGATGTACCATCGATTTTCAGCGAGATTTTCTATTAATTCTACTTAATTCTTCAAGGACAGTTTACGACCACTTTATGATGCCAAATGAGTATGTTAGGATACGAATTCCATGTGTATTTAATGCTTTGAATATGTTTTCGGAGTTGAGTTTAGATTTTAAAATAAGTTTGTCTTTGTTTATATTTTTCTTTAAGTAGCCTTTTAATGTTTGCATGGTTGATACTTGTACTTTGGTCGAATCCTAGGTATTTATATGTTTCTTCGGGTTCCATGTTGCTTATTGTTTCCATGCTAAGAGCCTCTGTTGTTTGTCCTATTTTGATCCTGCCCCTTTCTATGTGTAACATCTTACATTTGTCAGCACCAAATTCCATGCGTGTGTATTTGGTGAACTCTTCTGTGATTTTCAAGAGTGCATGTATTTGCGTTTTCCTTGGAACAAAAAATTTAATGTCATCCATATAAAGAAGATGGCTTAGTACATGTTTAGTGGAATTATGATGTCTGATTTTAAAGCCATAACCCATTTCAAGATCAGATTAGTTTACGTACTCACCTGAGAATGTTTTCGTTTCCTCAGTTCCTCGACAAAGATATTCATTCATATACACCAGAAAATGTCTAATCACTCACCAATCTATCGTACCCTTGAATTGACTCAGCTTCTTCCATCTTCTACAAGAGAACTTCTACGAGATCGTTCAATCTTAGTCCACAGTCCACTGCACCCCTCGCCCATTTCATTTCCATCAGATAAGAAAAGAATTTATTATTTTCCACGGTAATTAAAGAAAGCAACAACTAAACTAATGATTCACCGCAATGCGCTAGCTTAAGGATTGAGATTATGGCTGCTTTTTGCTTTAGAAGAAAACACATCGAAGGCCACAGGAAATCCCCATTGCTTATGATTAATTGGGGAAAATTCAAGTGGAAATGTTACATATACAGTTTTGTTGTGGATAGTGTGAAAACAGGATGGAAAGAAAAATGAATTCTAATTGGGTAAAACAGTTTCTTAAATAACCAGATTATCCTGTATTGTTGCTTAAGCAAAAAACGGATTTTAAAAGTATGCAATTGATATATTAACCAAATTTTGGTTATTTACATTAGATTGTAATCTGTCGTTAGAATATCGAATGGCGAATTTTAAAGAGACTAAAAACTTAATAGAGAATAAGGAAGGCGTAAATTCTAGAGCTCTTTCCGATGGTCACAAAGACATATCTACCGATGGCATTTGCGTCTGTCGGTATCTGTATGACGCCAATTTAGCAAGGTTTTTCAAGTGAAAATGGTAATTATATAAATACCTATGGCCATGGATAAGAGGGTCTAATGTTTATTTATCTTATAGATGATCTTATATATGTAGAATATCTTACACTTAGCATAATTCCATTCATAATACATTCTTTACTCCTGGCCCAGCATAAATAAACAACAAGTCAAGTCAAGTCATTGGAATTACTGAGAAATGTCATTATTTATTTAGGTTATTGCCGTGAGTTGCATTTTGTATACTAGAAAATAACAAGTAAAGCTGTATTCAATCTCTATAAGACCAAAAGATTGCAGTTCTGAAACAGGAATATGCCGAGCATACAATCGAATTCTTTAGGTTTCCTCATCCTATCTTTAGCTAAGTCTTGGTTATATCTCTTTGTTCCCTTAAATAAGGCAGAAGTTGATTATCAGTGTCACTATTACAAACTATTGACTGTGCGTTAAAAAAAAAACATTTTGATGGGAATGAAGCAGCGGCTGTTGTGTCATAGGAAAACCAAGTTTAAATTCTGAAGAATATCACAGAGAAAATGCAAATAGAAAAACTACATTCAAAGGATTCATATATTAATCCCGTTATCCATACTTTGTCCAATGCTCTCTTTACATCGAGAAAAACGGCTATCGTCGATTTTTTTATAAAATACTTTCGTTTTTAACTTTGTCAGACGGAGAATATGGCGAGTGGAAGACAGATTTTCTATATCCTGTTTGATCTTTTGGGATGATGTTGTTCCTTTTGAGGATGTGTTTCAGGCGACTTAAGATTACTTTTCCCAAGAGTTTTCCCATGGTGTGCAGAAGTCTGGACAATAATAGTCGAGGAAGGATGGGTCTTTGCCTGGTTTTAGAATTGCCTTAATCATTGCTGATTTCCATGCAATAGGGAAGAAGCCATCAACTAATCAGGCATTGAATGAATGCAGGTCCAGCTAACTTACCGATTATATTTCCAGATACTTGTTTTAGTATCTGGTTTGTAACTTTATCTACCCCTGGAGCTGAACCTTTCTTCAGTAATTTTATATAATTTAATTATTTCCTCTTTTTAATTTAAATTTATGATTGAAGAGCCTCGCAATTGGTTTCTTGGTAGCGCTCAAATAAGTATAAAATTACTTCATTATCCCCTGTGTCTTCGACCCGTTCATTAAGGAGCAGGATGGCGATAATAAGGATTAATGGTGGCACGACTTGGTTTGGCAATTCTACCCTTCCTACAACGGACAATGCCCTAGACATGATTACAGCTCGGAACTTAAGCCTTGGAATGTAAGTATTCTCATTATTCTACCTCCGAGGCCGACACAATTCGGAAAATAACAATGGTCTGAATATTTCCCTTTTGCGTGAGGTTAAATAGACATTGGCTGCAACAGATGCGAAGAAACGCACAAACTAGAATGATAGGTATGGAGTAGTCAAATGCAGTTGATTATTTAAGCAGGGGAAGGAAGGGATCGAAAACATCCTACATAATTGACTACCAATCTGCCAATGACATATAGAAGTTGTTTCCGCAATAGGCCAGGCCAGCTGTCCTGTTACTTACTCAATCGATCGTTTCAGAAAATGATCGGTGAACAAATGTGTCTTTCAAAGAATAGAACGAAAATGAGAACAACTCCGCCTCGGGAAGAAAACTCCGTTACCTCTCCCACAAGGTTGAAATGCATTAGACTGACATTGGATTGCTCGAATAGTTACTAATACTTTGGAAATGAAGTGACGGAATAGGATAAACAGATAACTAAATCTATATGAGATCATATACGTAGAGTGTCTAGAAACCAATGGAGCAAAACCGGGATATTCATAACGTCGAGAACGAAAAATCCGATATAAAAGAAAGAAAAACAAATATGGAGAAACTAAGCCTCGGATTTAAAAACTGAATGTTAGATGAGTTTCAATTTCATTTCTTTAACATTCGGGTTGAAATGATGATTATCAGGTTCCTAAATTTGCTTTTAATGGAAAAAATACGGAAGGAAAACATCTGACAAGCGAATAGTATGATCGTCAAACAGCGGCTGGTGAAGATACTCAAGCGGGATAGCATCAATTTCATTAACAAAAGTTTTCAGTAGTTCTTCTGCTGAAAATGTATTTGTTTCTAATTATGCAAAATCTTTACTTTTCATAATCTACATAAACGACTTATGGAAAGGCATAAAATAAAAAATCATGCTTTCTGCGGATGAATGCACACTTTATGGAGAGGGAAATTGCGAGAACGAAAGCAAAATATTACAGGGAGGCGTTCAAGCTGTTGAGAAATGAGCATTAGTAAATAGAATGCAAGCGTATTCAAATAAATGCAAACATAAAACATTCACCAATAAAAGGAAAGAGATAGATAAGTTATGAATTTCATGGAGAGAAAATTCCCGAAATGTAAATATATAGTTACTAATGGGTTATACTAACTAAATATCTGAATTGGAGTACTCATATATACAAAATCATATCTAAAGCGTTTGATATCTACGTTACGTATCGATAAACTGAAAGGGAAGTAGTAGGAAAGCGAAAGGGTTAGGGTATAAAGCAATGGTGAGGCCTACATTAGAATATGCGACAAATTTATGGGATCCGCATGATAAAATCAATATTGAAACGGTGAAAAAAATGCAAAAAAGCTACTAGATGTGTGCTACGCAGGAATAAGAAAAAAGATAGCGTAAAGAAAATATTAGAAATTCTTGGTTGGGAATTATTAGAAAAAAGGCGGATGATAAATCGATTGGTAGGCATCTTTCAGGTAAGAAACGGAGGCGAGGCACGGAATGAATTGAGAAGGGGAATAGAAGAACCGATATATATTGCTCGAGGGGATCATAAGCAGAAGTCAGAGCTGAGAAAACAAACCTAAGTATTCGTGTATAAAAAGTGGGATTAAAGAGTGGTGTAGTTTTCCTGAAGAGGTCTACATGCTCTTACCTAAGAATAATGAAAAGAGCTAATAAGAATATGCAGAGTTTATTGCGATATAGTATTGCGAATTGTGGGAATTAGTTTAAAAAATTTATAGTCAATATAATATAAAGGGAAAAACACGTAGTGATTATTATCTTTGGTGTATTGTTTTGAATTTTTTAATTGCAATAAGCGTATATTATGTGATTAAGCTCCACCAGACTTGTGTCTAACCGCAGCAGAAATTTGTAAATAAATTAATAATGACGTCAATATTCAATCGGCAGAGAGGCATCTCCATTCTCTCCGGCTACCTATGCTACACAATAACTGGCAAAATCAGTACTGGAGATTCCCGTGAAACTTGCGGAATGGAGCCAAGGAATGTGAAGTGAATTACTTCTTCTTGTAGCACAATTTTCTCTTCCAAAGCAATAATTATTTCCCATTTATCGCCATACTTTGAGAGTCTTAAACAGTTTTCAGAATATGAATGAACTCACTGCTACTGTTTCGAATTATTCATTACGCTTGAACATTAAATTACATTAAATATGTAAAGGATTAAAATCCGAAATAAATCTGATGTGCTCGACTCTGGAATGGTGCCACACTTAGAAAGAAAAGAACTTTCTAAGATTTAATTCCTTTGGAGAATTACTTCTTCTTGGAGCACAATTTTCTCTTCCAAAGCAATAGTTATTTCTAATTTATCGTCACATATGTGAATTGGAATTTCATTTTCATGTAATTCGAAAGTCAATTTTTGGCTACATTCAAGATTCTTCGTGGTTACATTTAGAACTTGCGCCTCTCTGTCACGCACACTACCTCCGTGACATTTCCATACCAGCAGTAGTATTGTTAAACGTGCTTTGACAACTTAGATAATTTCGCACGGAAGCCCCCACTGGGAATCGAACCCGGGACCGCTTTCGCCAAGGTTCCATTTCTATATTCCAGTAATAATAAACATTGTCCTTCTCTTGGTCAGAACCGCGCCGGTGCAAGGGGTGCAGCGCACCCGGGCGGCGGCATGTAAAGGGTGGCAAGAGAAGGTAGACAAATATTATTATTATTACAACAACATTATTTGTTGTTTTCTGTGTGGTACATACGAATTATTTGAGAAAGATTAGCATGTGAAATTAAAGATTTAAAGGAAAGAAACATTTAAAGGAAAGAATTACGGATAACTCAAAGTGAGGAATATCTGTGCATTGGCTTGATCGAAGAATTGGAATCAATAAAAGAGTTCCTGGTACCAATAATAAATCCTCTTCATGTTTTGATATATTTCCCTCCGTACTATTGAGCAGGAAAAAATCGTGTTTTATTTTCTTAAAATTTCTCTGGAATGAGTTTATTTTCTTAAAAATTCGCTGGAATTATCGTTTAACATCATAAACATCAGATATTATGGCTGCTATTCTTCCGATGAAGCTTTCTTAAGCGATGGAAAGCTGTTTCATGCTTATTGGCATGAACATTTGGGATTCTGCCCTTGATCCATTCCCTGGAACTGCATCAATATGACGACGTAGGAAGCAACAGCGGCTGCCATCTGTCAAATGAACAGAGATATTTTAAATATCACTACAATTACTGGGCATCATTTTGTATTTTTTTCGTATACTTTTTGCATATTAGGAAGCAGTAAAATGACATTGCGTAGTTACCTTCTACTAAATACGTATTAATCACAATTTTACAACAAGGGATCTGTTGTTTGCATAAGAAAAAAGAAGACTCTAAATCTTGATTCCTAATTCAACTTACCGATTTCAGCATACTCAAATTCATAGTGAAGAAACCCCTGGCTGTGAAGTGCACCCTCGTATGTTGCAATTGTTTGGAAAATAAGTTCAGCTACAAAAATGAGATGCAACGGATAAGTGGGACCTTTTTGGAACTCATTTCTGGCAAGAATTGCATTAATAAATGAATGCTACGGTAACGAATAGATGGCGAACTACATTAAGGAACTTTTTTAGTCTATTTTAGGTTATAATTAACCTTTGAACAGTTATAACTTTGTCATTATTTGCAATCTTACTGCCGATATATATTTGCAAATTTAGCAGCGTAAATTTACTTTCTTTCAAGTTATTTCACTAAGGATGATTCCGTTTCTTCAGATCTTAGTCTCAGCTTCGTTCTTTCAATTTTTAAAATGAATGGTACATTTGTTTGAACCTCCGAGATCTGACTGACTGGCTTATATTCATGTGATTAAATCGAGTTAATCGAGAGTTAAAACAATTAAAAATTATCCTCACCTGACGTCTTAATTGCAAATCTCGAGCTTTAAGACTGACTTCCGAAACAAGAGCACCGGTCAGTCTCATCTGCAGCACATGCAATACGAGAGAATCAAGATTTTAGAACTGAACATAAATTTCTGCGCGAAAATATCTATTATGGGAGTTCATATTATTACTCCAGTCTCAACTTGATTTCTCGCCACATTGGACCTTGGTTAAATGTTAATATGTTGAAACAGTATAACCATAAATATCAAATCAGTTGAATGGTAATATAACCATCAAATGTAACTAATATGACCATCTACTTCAGATAATATAACCAACAATATCAATCAGTAGTGCATCCATAGATTTGGCTTGGGGGGCTGAACTTAAGGATTGTAACCAATAGTTTAATGAAGATGTTTCACTTAATGCTTTAACGCAAACGTATTGGTTCCCGTCATAAGAAAGTATTGCAAATAAATAAATGTTGTAATATTCCCCAATATTTATTGATAAAACCCTTTAGAATTAGGTTCTGAAGGATATACTTAGAGACTCTCATGGGGGCTCTTATGCTCACTCTTCCCCCTTTGTGCGCGCCTGATATGAATCAGGAATCTATATCATTATCAAATCGCATTCAGTAAAAAAATAATCATTTTAAAGGGTGGTATCCTTTAGCAATTTTTGTTACAGTACATGAAGTATTTAAATATGCGGTCTGATTCTGCTTACATTATATTGTATTAGATAAGATCCGATGGAAACTTCGTAAGGTGCGGCATTGTTTTAAAAGATACAATTTATAAAGAAAAATATCAGAACATGGGCTTATCAAAAATATAATATTGTAACTTATTTTTAATATACGATTGTGAATTGGAGAATAAAACACTTTCCATGTAGGAAATTTATTTTCATTGATGAGGAACAAATTCGCCTATTACTTTTCAACTTCACAATGATACACTTCAAATATTCATTGAGGCTATTCATCCCTTTTGAAATAAAATTTCTATTTATTCACAAAACCACATTCGTCATTCTTGGAATATATCACAATCCGATCTGAATCTTCAGAATTTGTCCAGCAAATGACGCAGAGCGCGAGTGGCTTTGTGAAGATCCTCAGAAGGGATGAAAAAGTACGGCGGGCAATATTAAAAGTGAGTCGAATTTTTCTTCATCCGTTGAAAAAGAGTTGTTTTACGGATGTTGCCAATACTTTCCCACTCTCGTACGATAGACATTAATAACATCCCCGGAAGCAGTGTTTTTAAAAGTACTTCGACACCAGAGGTCATTTTGCATGTGGCCCTCTCCGAGGACAGTCGCGTTGCCCCCTTGGCTACCCGAAAGCCCTACGTTATTCACATATGATTAGAATTCTTCAACATTTTCTATAATAAAAGAATTAAATTATTAATCTCACCTCTCGACTCAACTGCTCCCCAGTGGTAGCTATGAGTATAGTCCCAACTAAATACAGAAAAATCCTGATGATTACGAAAACGTAGTCCAATCCAGATGAATTATTCCACAAATCGGACAAGATGAAGATCGTGAAGGATAAGTCCACCACATTGAATGCCACAATTACAATTAAGGCTTCACCAAAGACAGCGTTGGCGTCTTTCGTTGCGGAAGAAAGTTCTTGGTCGAGACGACCCATAGTCGCTACACTCATGCTCATGAACTTGAAATGTCGGCCATGCGATACCAAGGAGGACCTCTCTAATAAAAGTTCTTTTAAGGCACAATTTAATACTCGCCTTCTCGACATCACGCTGTGGAAAATGTTAAGAGTTAGACTTTGCAAGATCAGAATGACAGTTATCCAGAAGGTACCTAACGATTNCGCACAAGTCTCTGCCATTGGAGGGCCTGTAAGTATTTTCTTTTCTGGAAATATCTTTATGTATTTGAATGAATGTACTTCATTACATTTCTGTAAATGAAATATAAGAAATATTTTTGTATAACATTCAGTAACGCTTCAGAGATCTAATCTATTACATTTTAATTCTTTGTTTGTTATTATTATCATTGAATTATTATTATTTATATTCTCAATAGAATCATAAATATTTCTTTAAAATACAATCATATATATGTACACATAAATTAAATTCACGTATTGTACTTTTACAAAATTTTAACTTTCGTCAAGTAAAACTGTTGAAATATTTTATGGTTCAATAATTTCCTTTTCCGATCTTACTTTTCGACTGAAATAATCGCAGTTCCCTTTGCAAACGAGGTTAGCTTCCGTACTCACCTGAGAACATTCTCGTTCTTTCAGTTCGTCGACAATGATATTCATTTCATTCAGAAAATGTGTAATCACAATTCATTCTATCGTACCCTTGAATTGACTCAGCTTCTTCCTTCTTCCACAAGAGAACTTCTACGAGATCGTTCAATCTTAGTCCACAGTCCACTGCGCCCCTCGCCCATTTCATTTCCATCAGATAAGAAAAGAATTTCTTATTTTCCACGGTAATTGAAGAAAGTAACAAATCGACTAAGGATTCACTCTAATTTTTTAAGATTATGAATTGGTTTGCAGATTAGCTTAAAGAAGCACAAGTAAGACATTATCTGCCTTAAATATAAGAACACCCTTTCCTTAAATTGATAAAATTATTTACGAGATGAACAAGCGAATAAAGGTATAATGACAGGACTTAATTTAGTTTAAAAACGGACGGAATTAAACGGAATTTATCCGCATATAACATCTTGAATCTTCTATTCAGAAGGTTAATCGGGTCATTAACAGCTGTGAAAGTTTCTCTCCCTTTTATTGTAAACTTTCCCGTGTCGTCTAATATTTGTAGAGAATTGTTTAGCTCTGGACTTAGAGCTAAAGTCTTGGTCCCTCCTCGATTTCCATTAGCCCTTCTTGCTCAGACAATACATGCGAGCCAATAAGCATCGCTTGAGAGGGCAACATTTTGGAATAGAAGACTTGAATTGTTCTGTTGTATTTGTAGGTAATTTGGGGCACCAAACTCCGGAGCCAATCTCAGAATTTCCTAGTCATGTCTTTCTCGCAAATATTTGACAAAATATATGAACGTGTAGATTTGAAAATTTAGTTGTGTAGAAGAGCTGGGCTGCTTTTCTATAATTCTTTCTAATCTAATAAACCAATCTCTATTAATATATTCATAATTAATAAATTAAACTAGAAAATTTTATTTCTTTGCCATCAATCAACAACTCCTCATCACTATCTTTGAAGGTATCAATCTGAAAGAAATGTGTACCGGCGAGTGTCAGGCTTGAGAAGTTTTCATTTATTCGGCTGATCCTGGGCCTTCCTCCGGTAAAAATCGACACTTTAGTTAGCATCAAAAGTAATAATTAATATTGATTGTATATAATTTAAAGTAACATCGAGTAAACACACAAATTAAGAAAATGAAGAAGGTTAGTCGAAGAGGAAAAAGATTAATTATCTTAACCTTAACAGTTTAAGAGCTACGAATTTTGAAATTATCAGTACTTATATTAATAATGATTGATCTTTTGCGCGCTCTTATCTGGAGCGGGAAAGTGACGTTACTATTTCAAACGCGGTGGCCGAGATGCTTCAGCTGTGATTGTTTACTTCTTGTCAGCAGTGTCGATCGTATTTGGCATCGATTTGAGGACTGTAAGCCGTAAAATAAATCACCTACACCAATCACACAACAACACGAGGGTTGCCGCATAGGGGTTTATCAGATTTCGTGTCGCCAGCATTAGAATCCCATAAAAAGAATGAAGAAATATATCAAAGTTATAGGTAAATTAATATATATATATATA
>KZ308652.1:552024-562887 GCA_000376725.2 Ladona fulva
TTCATCTAAAAATTCTGAATCGATGAATTTGTCGAAAAGCTTTCGTCTATAATCAGATCTTCTCATTTGGAGCGAATTCCACCCGAGGGATTTTATCATAGCCGTAACGCTACTGTCGAACCTGAAGTTACCAGTGACGAAACGAGCTTCTCTACGTTAGGCCATCTCTAAATCTGAAACTAACCCTACTTCATGCGGATCCCAAACCTCGCAGCAGTATTCGAGACTAGCCCTAATGAGGGATAGATAAGCAATTTAATTGACTTTTGATGTACATCCTCTCAGTGTTCTACTTGTCAATCTCTGCATTCTATTTGCTTTTCCTATAATGTCACTAATATGTTCTTTGAATGATAAACTACTGCTGAGTGTAACTCCTAGGTATTTATTATGGCGCACAAACTCTATTGAGTATGATGAAATTTCATACTGTACGCTAATTACGTTGGTGGAACGCGTAAAACACATAGAAACGCACTTCTTAGTATTGAAGTCAAGCTGCCAATCTTCGCACCAACTTGACATAACGTTTAGGTCCTTCTGTAGGATACTGCTAGCTTCTTCTGATGTTATTTCTCCGTATATAAGAGTGTCATCGACAAATCTTCTAATTGTGCTCCTTACATTATCCACTAAGTCATTTTTATATATTAGAAACAATATCGGCCCTAAAACACTTCCTTGCGGTACTCCCGATGTGATATATACCTCATCGGATAAAGTTTCGTCCATTGCAACTCGTTGAGATCTGTTTACGAGAAAAGATTTTATCCATCTGACCACTTTCTTGTCGACCTCGTAGGCAATTAGATTTTTAATTATTTTTACGTGAGACACTGTGTCAAAAGCCTTCCTGAAATCTAGGAATACTGCGTCTGTTCTACTACCACCTTTATCTGCTGCCTTAGCTACGTCATTAATAAAAAGGTCTAACTGAGTTTCACATGACCTACCTTTGCGGAACCCGTATGGCTATGACTAATTGCTCCTTTCTGGGATACAAAGCCCATTATTGAGATCGCTATAATATGCTCCATAATTTTACAGAAGATCGAGGTGCGAGAAATTGGCCTATAGTCATCTGGCTTTAGGGTACGACCTTTCTTAGGAACCGGAGCTACATTTGCTTTTGTCCATGACACTGGTACTGTGCCCTCATCTGATGATTTCTGATAGAAGACGAGAAGAAGAGGAGCAAGCTCATTAGCTAAAGTTTTTATTACAAAGCAGGGAATACCTTCGGGACCTGGCGTCTTTTTTCTGTCAATCTCTCGCAATAACTTTTCAATTCCTTCAACTATTAACTCAATTGGGCTCATTTCCAGTTGCAAAATCTTTTACTAGACCATTATCTACAGTTAAGCATTTTTCATAATGCTGGTTAAGTAGGTTCGCTTTTTCGCTTTGTCGTATTAATGATAATTCCTTCTTCGTTAGTTAAGATGGGCACGGAAGACTGACCGCCACGAGTCTCACGCACATACGACCAAAATTCTTTCTGATCACCTCCTAGTGATTCTAACAAGGTTCTAGATATATATTCCTGAATTTCTTAATTAGCTTCCTCCTTAACTAGCTTTCGCATTTCTCTATACTTTTGTTGCTCTAACTCTAAATCACCTCCGCAAGCTTTTAGTTTCCTCAATCGACAATGAATAAGTCTTTGCTTCCTATGCAATGCTCGCAACTTCGGCTTTGTCCAACGTGGCTCCTTACGCTCACGTATGCTTTTGGTCGGTACGTATTTAGCTGAACCATCTTTGATAATGCGGAGAAACTCATTCCAACTATCATCGATTGTGTTTTATTATTGTGTTTTTCCTCCCGTCTTTGGGCGAATGCCGGGCAGATGTCACTATTATTTCATCCCCCTTGACCATTGCCACCTGGTCCATCGACCAACTTGCAATGATATATTAAATAAATAAATATATATTATATTTATAATCAAATTTATTCGGAATTTATCCAAGTTCAAATAAACCTTCTGCCGGTTATAAATATGTTGAGTTATCATGTTCTTACGAATGGCACTTTCTGGCTTAGAAGGAGCAAATATATACGATAATAGGTATATTTTTAAATTAATAAGGGCTTCGTCATGCTTGACGGGGGCGATGACTGTTATTTTTATAATCTCGTTTAATATCCACGAAAACTTCAGCGAGAATATTTTCACTCGTTTGAAGAATGTTTAATTCGATTAAAATTTGAAAGTTATTCCCGTTTTGTAGAGTAATTCCGTCTGCGTTCTTAGGAGCCCTAGGACTGCCGATAAATGACAGAATGAAGTCGACGTGGAAGTAATATTTGTTTGCAACTCGGCTTTCTAAGCAAGGAAGAGAAGAAACGGTGTTTGTCGATTTAGCAAAAGAAAGTCTGAAGACCTCAAGTGCTCACGACGCAGAGTGGGCTAGAATGGAAAAAAGTTGGCCAATAGGCCAATATCGGCGAAATTCAGAAACCAGATTTTCGCGCCGTCTAATGTTCTAGCAGAATGCTGCCGTTTATTCCAACTGTTTCTTTCAACAGCGACTACATTGCAACGAATGCATTCCCGAAAATCCGTGTTTATACTTTGCTGTGAGAATTGGCCAAAAAATTTAACACCCTGTATCTTTTTAACGTGTGCAAATAACCAAAAATATCATACGGAAACACAAAATTCAACATTTTCTGAATAATTATGAGAAGTTTCATGTCCATCATTCTAAAAAAGAAACATTTTTGGCCTCTTGGAAAGCTTTTTTCGATTCTAGCCCACTGTGTGACGTCAAACGTGATCGTAGCTCCGGAATTTTCCCAGTATCTGCCTGTACGTTGTAGTAGCCGATTATTTATTATCCAACAAACAATTATGAAGCTCTTAGGAATTGATTTCATTCATTATTTTTAAAAGCAATCGCTATTTTTAATCATTAAATCCTAAATCATTCGAAGACAAATTCCTTTTGCGTTCTCAAAATAGTCGTTCAATTTCTTAAACGTAGAAATAGCGATTGCAAAGGTTGTTTCATTGGACTAATAACCCAGTTTAAAATGAAGGCTTATGTAATAAGTACCAACGGAAACCGAAGCAATACCGAAAACTATGTTTAAAACGGTCTATCATGCTTAAAGTGAAGCTCTCCGTCATTGAGGTTTATTTAGTTGAAATGATGTTATTCGATCGGATATCAAACAAAAAAATAACTTATTGTTTTGGAGTCCATTAGTAAGTAAAAAGGGTAAATATACCAAAAGAAAAGAAAACGTAAAACTGTTACCAAAGAGCGAGTACAAGGTAGCGTTTGCGGGTTTGCCTATACTCCGATTATCAATTTTCAGATAATTATTGCAGCGCAACTAAAGCCCATTCACAAGAACCCTGTTTCGCTTTAATATTACTCTACTACCAGTACCACCACAAAAAGTTTCATCAATATCCCCGAAAAAAAGTGGGAGCCTCTCCTTGACAGACTATGATTATCTTTACTTTTATACTTACTAAGGGATGTGTGCTGCGGTGAAATCATTTCATCTCTTGTTACAAGATTTTACTCATTATAAACATAAAATTGCCCAAAAATAGGAAATTCTACTTGAAAAATTGCAAAATGTTAATTCATGCAAGTAGTGAAGAACCTTCTTGAGCAATCTTCATGAACGGAAACATGGTTATAATGGTGCGTTCCTACTAAGATATTTAAAAGTAATACTTACAGAAAACTATTATAAATAAATAACGGCTTTGAAAAGGAGAGTTTGGAAAGATCGTAAATTCAGAGCAAATTTACAAAATTCACAAAGATTAAGGAAAGGTGAACTTCTTTGCACGATAAAACTGAAAATTGATTTCTGAAGAAAAATTTAAAAGCTATCTAAAATTACTCAACGGGGAGAAAAGAAAGCGAAAGAAAAATTCTTAAATTCATAATATAGAAGTTAATATTTTAGAGAAGGACAGCAATGGAAATATTTTTAAATATCCTTGGAGAAAACGTGGCAGAAAAGAAAAGATTTTCGTGATCAAGGATGTGCATGGGAGGATAGTAACAAGTTACACAGAAAAGGCAAATTGTTTAAATAGTTGGTATTCAAGCGTTTACAATAGAACTGTAATCAATCCATATGAGATAATAACCGATAACTATGCAAAACAAATTGCCAACAGAAAGGGTCGTTTAAACAAAGTTACTAGAAAGCAGGAAAACACATTCTTTATCAGTTTCAAGATAAAGAGGAAAATATTAGATAGATCGATGAGTAATAATTCATGTGGGCTACATAATACTTCAGGAGATTAATTAAAGTTGAGATAAACTGAAAACGTTCGATACAGAAAGGTTTTATTTCAAGAAATTCTCAATAATAATTCCATTTCGGAGGACTGGAAAAAGTCAATGATTATCCTAATCCACAAAGGTGGAGTTAAGACAGACGTAGAGAATTAAAGGCCGATCAGTTTGGCATCATATGTAAGATAGTGGAAAGACTAGTCGCCGATTATCTCAGAAAGTTTTGGAAGGATACTGGAAGGTTGTGTAAAATTAAACATGCGCTCATAAATTAATTATTATTTATGCGAAATGCAGTACTTGGATTTATGCCTAGATATTTCAGAATCTTAGATCAGAAAAGGACGTCAATCCCATTAAAATCAAGGTATTTCAAGGTATTAGATATAGTACCGCATCACCAGCTGTTAGAAAAACTAGAAGAAATGGACATTTCAAGTTCGAGAGAGTAAAAAGCTGTTTACGAATTTTCTTAATTGGTAGGTCTCAGCGAATAAAAGTAGGCAAACTTTATCCGAAAAATAGAAATAACGAAAGAAGTACCTCAGGGAAGTGTAATCGGGCCTTCACTTTTCTTACTCTCTATAAACGACTTATGGAAAGGCTTAATATCATGCTTTTTGCGGACAAATGCATACTTTATAGAGAGAGATAAATTGCGAGAACGATAGCAAAATATTACAGGGAGGCATTGAGGCTGTTGAGAAGTGGGCATTAGTAAATAGAATGCAAGTATATTCAAATAAAAGCAAACATATAACATTCAACAATCAGAAGAAAGAGAGAGAATAGTTATGAATTTCATGGAGCTAAAATTACCAAAATGAAAATATACAGTTACTTAGGGGTTATACTAACTAAAGATCTGAATTAGAGCACTCATATAGACAAACTTGTATCTATAGCGTTTAATATATACATTACGTATCGATAAACTGAAAGGGAAGCAGTAGGAAAGCGAAAGTGTTACGGTATAAAGCAATAATTACAGGGAGGCATTCAAGCTGTTGAGAAATGAGCATTAGTAAATAGAATGCAAGCGTATTCAAATAAATGCAAACATAAAACATTCACCAATAAAAGGAAAGAGATAGATAAGTTATGAATTTCATGGAGAGAAAATTCCCGAAATGTAAATATATAGTTACTAATGGGTTATACTAACTAAATATCTGAATTGGAGTACTCATATATACAAAATCATATCTAAAGCGTTTGATATCTACGTTACGTATCGATAAACTGAAAGGGAAGTAGTAGGAAAGCGAAAGGGTTAGGGTATAAAGCAATGGTGAGGCCTACATTAGAATATGCGACAAATTTATGGGATCCGCATGATAAAATCAATATTGAAACGGTGAAAAAAATGCAAAAAAGCTACTAGATGTGTGCTACGCAGGAATAAGAAAAAAGATAGCGTAAAGAAAATATTAGAAATTCTTGGTTGGGAATTATTAGAAAAAAGGCGGATGATAAATCGATTGGTAGGCATCTTTCAGGTAAGAAACGGAGGCGAGGCACGGAATGAATTGTGAAGGGGAATAGAAGAACCGATATATATTGCTCGAGGGGATCATAAGCAGAAGTCAGAGCTGAGAAAACAAACCTAAGTATTCGTGTATAAAAAGTGGGATTAAAGAGTGGTGTAGTTTTCCTGAAGAGGTCTACATGCTCTTACCTAAGAATAATGAAAAGAGCTAATAAGAATATGCAGAGTTTATTGTGATATAGTATTGCGAATTGTGGGAATTAGTTTAAAAAATTTATAGTCAATATAATATAAAGGGAAAAACACGTAGTGATTATTATCTTTGGTGTATTGTTTTGAATTTTTTAATTGCAATAAGCGTATATTATGTGATTAAGCTCCACCAGACTTGTGTCTAACCACAGCAGAAATTTGTAAATAAATTAATAATGACGTCAATATTCAATCGGCAGAGAGGCATCTCCATTCTCTCCGGCTACCTATGCTACACAATAACTGGCAAAATCAGTACTGGAGATTCCCGTGAAACTTGCGGAATGGAGCCAAGGAATGTGAAGTGAATTACTTCTTCTTGTAGCACAATTTTCTCTCCCAAAGCAATAGTTATTTCCCGTTTATCACCATATTTGTAAAATTGAATTCGATTCTCATGTCATTCGGAAGTCTGTTTTGGACTGCGTTCAAGATTCTTCGTGGTTACATTTAGAACTTGCGCCTTACTGTCACGCCCTCCTTTATATTTCTATATCAGTATTGGTATTGTTAAAAATATTTCGACAGGTTACATCATTTCGCACGAAGACCGCCACTGGGGATCGAACCCGGCACCGCTTTCACCGAGGTTCTATTTCTATATTCCAGAAATTAATAAAGATTGTCAGTTTCTGGGTATATAACATTCGATACTTGTTTCCGCTTTATAAAAACTTTGATTAGAAAATATGATGAGTGAACGCACATGATACAATTGTAAGAGGTTAGGTATATTAAAATTTAAAGAAAACTTTTTTGCTAATTTAACAATTACATAACATTCGACATGATTTGAACAAGGGACAGGCAATATCGTAACATCTTGGTTCGGAAGTTTCGTGGATTAATTTTT
Source organism: Ladona fulva (assembly GCA_000376725.2). Taxonomy (NCBI): domain Eukaryota; kingdom Metazoa; phylum Arthropoda; class Insecta; order Odonata; family Libellulidae; genus Ladona; species Ladona fulva. Next base: position 558,896 of record KZ308652.1, read on the forward strand.
CCAAATCTCAGAAAGAAACGCAAGACTAATTTTTAAATATTATGGCAAGTAAGAAATTACGATTACCGTAATAACCATGTCAAAATGCTCAAAACTTGTATACATCAGAAAGCTAACTTTTCCAAACAATATCATTTTTAATTTCATCGGAGAATTACTTCTTCTTGCAACATAATGCTATCTTCGAAATCGATAGTTATTTCGCATCATACGGTTATTTCCTCGGGTTTTGGATACTGAAAAATTTCACATCTCATCCGCCGAATTTCCGACCCCCTTTCGAGAAACGTTGCCCGCACGTAATTTAGAGGATCATATTAGTGATTCGTTTATCTTATTATTCTCCCAATGAAATTAATAAGGCTATGTATATATGTATATGTAGGTTTGAAGATGTTTTTTGATGGGTTTATGTTTGCATTTCTGAGCTTTTAAGATAAAAAATACGTGTATATTTACCTCCGTACTATTGAGCAGATGAAATCATGTTTAATTTTCTTAGAAGTCCTTTGGTATGAGTTTATTTTCTTAAAAGTTCGCTGGAATTATCGTTTAACATCATAAGCAACAGATATTATGGCTGCTATTCTTCCGATGTAGCTTTCTTAAGCGATGGAAAGCTGTTTCATGCTTATTGGCATGAACATTTGGGATTCTGCCCTTGATCCATTCCCTGGAACTGCATCAATATGACGACGTAGGAAGCAACAGCGGCTGCCATCTGTAAAATGAACGGAGATATTGTAAACATTACTACAATTACTGGGCATAATTTTGTATTTTTTTCGTAACTTTTTTATATTAGGAAGATGTAACTGTAAAAAATTCACAATAGCAATTATAATGACAATCTCATTTACTAAATGTGTATTTTCGAAAATGTACATCAAAGAATCTGTTGTTTGCATAAGATAAAAGAAGACTCTAAATCTTGATTCCTAATTCAACTTACCGATTTCAGCATACTCAAATTCATAGTGAAGAAACCCCTGGCTGTGAAGTGCACCCTCGTATGTTGCAATTGTTTGGAAAATAAGTTCAGCTACAAAAATGAGATGCAACGGATAAGTGGGACCTTTTTGGAACTCATTTCTGGCAAGAATTGCATTAATAAATGAATGCTACGGTAACGAATAGATGGCGAACTACATTAAGGAACTTTTTTAGTCTATTTTAGGTTATAATTAACCTTTGAACAGTTATAACTTTGTCATTATTTGCAATCTTACTGCCGATATATATTTGCAAATTTAGCAGCGTAAATTTACTTTCTTTCAAGTTATTTCACTAAGGATGATTCCGTTTCTTCAGATCTTAGTCTCAGCTTCGTTCTTTCAATTTTTAAAATGAATGGTACATTTGTTTGAACCTCCGAGATCTGACTGACTGGCTTATATTCATGTGATTAAATCGAGTTAATCGAGAGTTAAAACAATTAAAAATTATCCTCACCTGACGTCTTAATTGCAAATCTCGAGCTTTAAGACTGACTTCCGAAACAAGAGCACCGGTCAGTCTCATCTGCAGCACATGCAATACGAGAGAATCAAGATTTTAGAACTGAACATAAATTTCTGCGCGAAAATATCTATTATGGGAGTTCATATTATTACTCCAGTCTCAACTTGATTTCTCGCCACATTGGACCTTGGTTAAATGTTAATATGTTGAAACAGTATAACCATAAATATCAAATCAGTTGAATGGTAATATAACCATCAAATGTAACTAATATGACCATCTACTTCAGATAATATAACCAACAATATCAATCAGTAGTGCATCCATAGATTTGGCTTGGGGGGCTGAACTTAAGGATTGTAACCAATAGTTTAATGAAGATGTTTCACTTAATGCTTTAACGCAAACGTATTGGTTCCCGTCATAAGAAAGTATTGCAAATAAATAAATGTTGTAATATTCCCCAATATTTATTGATAAAACCCTTTAGAATTAGGTTCTGAAGGATATACTTAGAGACTCTCATGGGGGCTCTTATGCTCACTCTTCCCCCTTTGTGCGCGCCTGATATGAATCAGGAATCTATATCATTATCAAATCGCATTCAGTAAAAAAATAATCATTTTAAAGGGTGGTATCCTTTAGCAATTTTTGTTACAGTACATGAAGTATTTAAATATGCGGTCTGATTCTGCTTACATTATATTGTATTAGATAAGATCCGATGGAAACTTCGTAAGGTGCGGCATTGTTTTAAAAGATACAATTTATAAAGAAAAATATCAGAACATGGGCTTATCAAAAATATAATATTGTAACTTATTTTTAATATACGATTGTGAATTGGAGAATAAAACACTTTCCATGTAGGAAATTTATTTTCATTGATGAGGAACAAATTCGCCTATTACTTTTCAACTTCACAATGATACACTTCAAATATTCATTGAGGCTATTCATCCCTTTTGAAATAAAATTTCTATTTATTCACAAAACCACATTCGTCATTCTTGGAATATATCACAATCCGATCTGAATCTTCAGAATTTGTCCAGCAAATGACGCAGAGCGCGAGTGGCTTTGTGAAGATCCTCAGAAGGGATGAAAAAGTACGGCGGGCAATATTAAAAGTGAGTCGAATTTTTCTTCATCCGTTGAAAAAGAGTTGTTTTACGGATGTTGCCAATACTTTCCCACTCTCGTACGATAGACATTAATAACATCCCCGGAAGCAGTGTTTTTAAAAGTACTTCGACACCAGAGGTCATTTTGCATGTGGCCCTCTCCGAGGACAGTCGCGTTGCCCCCTTGGCTACCCGAAAGCCCTACGTTATTCACATATGATTAGAATTCTTCAACATTTTCTATAATAAAAGAATTAAATTATTAATCTCACCTCTCGACTCAACTGCTCCCCAGTGGTAGCTATGAGTATAGTCCCAACTAAATACAGAAAAATCCTGATGATTACGAAAACGTAGTCCAATCCAGATGAATTATTCCACAAATCGGACAAGATGAAGATCGTGAAGGATAAGTCCACCACATTGAATGCCACAATTACAATTAAGGCTTCACCAAAGACAGCGTTGGCGTCTTTCGTTGCGGAAGAAAGTTCTTGGTCGAGACGACCCATAGTCGCTACACTCATGCTCATGAACTTGAAATGTCGGCCATGCGATACCAAGGAGGACCTCTCTAATAAAAGTTCTTTTACGGCACAATTTAATACTCGCCTTCTCGACATCACGCTGTGGAAAATGTTAAGAGTTAGACTTTGCAAGATCAGAATGACAGTTATCCAGAAGGTACCTAACGATTTCAGCAGAAGAGTCCGATGTTCGATCCTCGAAAAGAAATAGAACAATAGAGGTATGAACAAGGCTAAGCAGATCATTTGTAGCTTAACCTTGTATTTAGTCTCCTTCAGATGTCTAAGATAACCCGTCTCAAGATCGAAGTGGGCGAGCCTAACCAGCAATTGGCGGAGTTTCGCCGATCTATAAAGGTACAAGTTAGAGCAAAGCATGCCAATGAGTCCCTCACAGATTATCCAGAAGCAAATAAGNCTGTGAAGTGCACCCTCGTATGTTGCAATTGTTTGGAAAATAAGTTCAGCTACAAAAATGAGATGCAACGGATAAGTGGGACCTTTTTGGAATTCATTTCTGGCAAGAATTGCATTAATAAATGAATGCTACCGTAACGAATAGATGGTGAACTACTTAAAGATTTTTTTCTCTATTTTCGGTCATAATTAATCTTTGAAGAGTTATAATTTTGTAATTATTTGCAATCTTAGTATCGACATATTTATTTTTGTAAATTTAGCACCGATTATGTACTTCCTTTTATTTTATTTCACACAGAATTAGGTACTACCGTTTCTCCAGATCTTATTTTACTTCATCAGTTTATGTTAATCAATTCAATTCATAGTTCATCACAACTAAAGGAATATATAGGGCAAAGATAGAAAAGTCTCTTTTAGTAATTCACAATATTATAAAGGCTAAACAGACATATATATA
>KZ308652.1:563054-598768 GCA_000376725.2 Ladona fulva
ATTCCCTTAAAAGGCTAATCTTTGGATCTTTTAAAATCTATCAGCTGAAAATCATGAATGATGTCAAATTACTTATAATTAAAACATTTTTAACGCTCTTGTACTCTGAATTATCATTTGGTAAATATATAACTGAGTTATTTTCAGCTAAATCACTTATATCCAGCTCAACTCAAACCAAACTTGTATATTTTGTGTGTTAACTAGCATGCAAAAGACCGATTTGAAACATAATGCAAGAAGTACATGTACATGCAGCATATGAATTGATGCTACTACTTCGCGTAGGTAGCATTAAATAGGTAGCATTAATGCTACGTTCTACGTACTACTACGAAGCATCAATTCCTACACTACACTCATTATAGTTATATCACTCAATATTTCATTCATATTATTTTACCAAGTAAATTTCCAATCCACGTCGCAGTTGTTGGTTTTTGGAGATCGAAGTAGATTACATACTGAAAGTACATTATCTACACATCACCCGCAAAAATTTACATTGAACAAATGTGATTAACTTAGTTGTATTTATGGTTTCTAAGATACTGCTACGGTAACGTTGAGGTGCTATATACTACAACTACCATAGGAGTAATCTTAATATTACTCTATGCTACGACTACTATATTGTATATGCTGTAAAAAGCGCTGAAAAGGCTGTTAATACTCTCTGTTGAAAAGAGGTAAAATGCGCTTTTGTCTGTCCATTACCATTATGAATGGTACATACATTTGTTAGATCCTCCGAGATCTAAATGACAGACTTATATACAAGTGATTAAATCGAAGGAGGGGCCAAATAATAATTTAACATTATCCTCACCTGACGTCTTGATTGCAAATCTCGAGCTTTAAGGCTGACTTCCGAAACAAGAACACCTGTCAGTCTCATCTGCAGCACATGCAATTCGAGAAGATCAAGATTTTAGAACTGAACATTAATTTCCGCACGAATATATTATCTGTGTTCGTATTATGATAATTATATATATTTTTTAAATCACGGAGGAGGCCGTAACTTTGTGGAATCTTGATGATACAATGAGGAATTGTTGAAAAAACAAGGTTTTGAACAACAAAGAAGATAACTTTTACTAATCCACAATAAATAATTCGTTGCTGACTAGTTTCGGCTACTAATAGCCATCTTCAAGCCAAGGAAAAAGGAAGGAAGGAGGCTTTTATAGGCAAAAGGAAAGTCTGGAGATTTGAACACTTAAATTACAAAGAAAAGGAATACGTCTCCAATTGACAGGATCGGGGGAAAACTGGTAAAGTAAAAGGACTGGATCGCAAGCTTCCTTTGTTTTTTTTTTCAAGCATATGGTCTACAATGCGTGAGGGGTATTCGTTGTTTTTCAGCAATGAAGTAAATCATTTCTAATTCTCTGGGAAAGTTATTAGGGGATAGCGGGATTTTTAGGAGTCTGTTAAGGAGGGAGTGGAAAGCGGCAAGTTTTTGAGATGGGTGGTGATTTGAGGAAGCAGGGATAGTATGTTCAGTATAGGTGGGTTTAAAATAGATGGAAAAGTGGAAAGAACTGTTGGATAGGGAAATGGACAAGTCCAGGAAATTGAGGGTGTGATTGGAACAATTCCTCATGATTATATATATTCACATATATCACTCCAGCCTCAACTTTATATCTCACCCCATTGGACATTTAGATTTAGATTAATGTCACTATGTAGAAACAGGGTAACAAGAAATTGTAACAAGAATAGCAGTAGTGTTGTTAAAAGTGCTTCAAACGCTGAAAACATTTCGCATATAGCCCCTCCGCGAATCGAACCCGGGGCCGCTTTGCCCACTTGGCTTTCCGGGAACCCCAATTTCATGTATGATTTGTATTTTTCACTATCTTCTAAATGCAATAAATTGAAATTAATAAATCGTAATATTAAAGTAACCTTTCGCCAAATCGGACCATTTACAAATGCTTTTGAGGACTAAAATTGAGGCTATGGCAAAGAATGATTTAAATCACATTCAGTGAATCAAACAAATAATATGCTAACTAAATTATTAATCTCACCTCTCGACTCAACTGCTCCCCAGTGGTAGCTATGAGTATAGTCCCAACTAAATACAGAAAGATCCTGGTGATTACGAAAACGTAGTCCCATCCAGATGAATTATTCAACAAATCGGTTAGGAAGAAGATCGTGAAAGTTAAGTCCACCACATTGAATGCCACAATTACAATTAAGGCTTCACCAAAGACTGCATTGGCGTCTTTCGTTGCGGCAGAAAGTTCTTGGTCAAGACGACCCATAGTCGCTACACTCATGCTCATGAACTTGAAATGTCGGCCATGCGATACCAAGGAGGACCTCTCTAATAAAAGTTCTTTTACGGCACAATTTAATACTCGCCTTCTCGACATCACGCTGTGGAAAATGTTAAGAGTTAGACTTTGCAAGATCAGAATGACAGTTATCCAGAAGGTACCTAACGATTTCAACAGAAGACTACGACGTTCGATCCTCGAAAACAAATAGAAAAATAGAGGTATAAACAAGGCTAAGCAGATCATTTGTAGCTTAACCTTGTATTTAGTCTCCTTCAGATGTTTAAGATAACCCGTCTCAAGATCGAAGTGGGCGAGCCTAACCAGCAATTGGCGGAGTTTCGCCGATCTATAAAGGTACAAGTTAGAGCAAAGCATGCCAATGAGTCCCTCACAGATTATCCAGAAGTTACCATCACTGTCTTTTCAGCGCCCTGAGAATATTTGAAATGATCCACTGTTGCTGCCAAACTAGTTATCGTAGTGGCAAGGTATAGGAAGACGCTATATGAGCACAGTGTTCTCCTTACGCCGAAAGGAATGAATTTTCTTTTGAACGAAATTTTGACTGGAAACGGCAGGAGTCCGAAAAGTCGACAAAACCAAAGTAAAGGAGACAGAGAATCGAAGATGTCCATGACTTTACTAGAGTCGGAAATGCTTTCAAAGAAACAAAGACAGAATAATCATTGGATTGAAATTAATCAAGATGAGTAATCAGATCAAAAATTTGATTTCCCTCTTTACCTAATTTCATATTACTCAGTTCCAGATTGGAGATCTTTGGTTCCTCGCTCTAGTCGCATGGTAAACAAGATTCTTAGTTAGAAAATGCCTCTAATATAGTCTGAAAATTTCGAAAAGTATTCATCAGTCCTTTCTCGAGAATTTTATAGCGATTTTAGCAATGACTAGTCCTAATTTTTAACCGTTTCTGAAGAACTCATGCAGAGTCGTATTCGGTCGTTTCTAGTCGCAGGGTTCATCTGATGTCTGAATCCATTTTCAAATTTTCGCACATACACAAATTCAAGACAGAAATTTCACTTGATTACTTATACGAAACAAAGTGGCGTGTTACCTGTTAAAATATTCAAACGCAGTAAGGGCGGCGAATACAAACAGAGGCAAAAATGAAATTTCGCTGAATAAATGCGAAACTGATCAGACTTAAGGCTATGGGATACTACTGCTGAATGATGCGTCGTATTGGATTTCTCGACCTAAAACAGTTGACTAGGCCTGAGGACAATCAACACATCTCTAACCGTTAACACCTTTCCCTCTACATGCAATGACGTGAATATTATTGAGCTAAAAAAGTTTTAAATCAATAAGGAAGTATACGAATTGATTCGTGGTGAGTACACAGTCAGTGACGTCTAGAGTAGTTCCGATTCGACAGTTGAGAGTGTCACTCACGATAGCTCATGTCTTCGCAGAAAGCACTCTGTTCGAGTGAATTTCATTTATGTAAATTAGGGTAACATTAGGAGCTACTTCTCAAATGAAAATGCTTCAAAATCAGATGAAATCTGAAACTCTCTAAGAATCTATAATATAATGCGACATAATAAGACATAAACAGCATACATATTTTCCTAGCACGGAGCTTTTAATCGAATAACGTTTATTTGTTTAAATATATGTGGACAAATCTTTTTTCCCTATGAAATATTATTATGAATCCTTATCTGTAAACTCACATTGAAACAGGATTGTACCCAGAAGTAGAACTAGTACATGTAGATAATTTCTCTTACTTGGAAAGTCTTCTTTCTTGGGATGGGAGGAGTACAGATGAAGTTCGAAAAAGAATAGCAGTGGCCTAGGAAGCTTTCGTGAAACAAAGGGAACTAATGACTAGAGGTCTTGATAAAGGAATCAGGAAAAGGTCGCTTAAATCCTTGGTGTGGAGTGTTTTTCTATATGGGTGTGAAACGTGGACCTTACGAAAGGAAGACATCAAAATATTAGAGGCATTCGAGATGTGGGTATGGCATAAAATGTAAAGGGTAAGTTGGGTTGCAAGAGAAACAAATACAGAGATGCTTGGGGAAGAGAGGGTTTTAGTCGAAGTAAATAAACGTCGACAGAGGAAATGGGTTGGCCAAATATTGAGGGGAGAGGGATTGCTAAAGAATGTTATTGAAGGAATAATACAAGGGGAAAAGTAGTGTGGAAGACAAAAGTTGCTAGATGGGGTGGGGTGGGTTACCCAGAGGTGAAGGATAGGCAATTAGTGGAGAATATTAGAGCACATGTAGTACCTACAGAAAGGTATAAGACTTATGATGATGTATCCAGAAGTTTCGCTTGAGGGAACCGAATTTAAGGATTGTACCCTTGAATGTATTGTAATGCAAAATAAATTATTCTCATTATAAGAAAGTATTCCCTATAAAGAAATGCTTTAAGCGTCCAAAGAGTTATTGATAAGGCCCCTAGAGGATTAGGTTCTGAATTAAATACTTGGAGAAACATTGGAGGGAGGACTTAAGCCCATCAACCTCCCCCCTGGGTGCACACCTTTATTAAACCAACTTAAAACAAATAACTACGGGAATCTATCAGTTTGGTAAATTTAAAGTGTTTGCGATCTTGTATACAGAAATGGCTTTGATTTTAACGAGTCTTTCCTTTTACAGAAGTTAGGTAGTCGGGTGCGAGTTTGAATACTTAAACAATTGGTTGATGTGAAAGATGAAGTTATTTAGTGTGCATCACTATGGCAAACTATATGAATATTTATTAGATGAATAATTGCCACATACCCTTTATCACGATACAGATCATTTGCTGAAATCAAATCATCAAAATAAGTAATTCGGGGATCAATGTAAAATTATTTCAACTTAGAGCGAAAAATCAGAACCTTTAAAAACTGAAATGTCTTGTGGGAGACAGAGATCCTGCGAGATATTTTTGAATTTTTTTCTTGACCTTACGATTTTAATTTGAACAGCGATATCAATTAGCATTAAATTTGAACAACAACTTGAAAAAATCTGATTAAGAAATTTCTTATGTGAAAATGTTCACATAACGACTGGGATTGAATCCGAAATCCTTCTTCACTTGACTTCAAGTTCAATGGCATCTTCAAAGAAAGAAACCGTTTAACCGAATTTTCTCCGACTTTTCGTCGATTATAAAGATATGGGTTATCAGCTTTCCCTTAATCGGTTTTGTTTAATTTAACAACAGCGTATAAAGCATGGCATGAAAATGTAAACACCGTTTATTTAAAAGACCTTTTGTACTAAAATTCAGGAAAATCTAATAACTTTTCCTCTCGATGGTATTCGATCCTGTAATACCGTTGAAATATTTAGTATGGACTTTTATTTTACGATCACCAAGAACGTATGAGCTAATATAACATATTGTCATGCATATATGCTGTAGGATGCTTATATTTTCACATAATATGGACGCCAGCGAGCACACATTGCAGTGGACGTCAAAATTTAGGGCTGCGTAGGACGAAAATATCAGTGAAATGTATTGTTAAATTGCTCGTGTTACGGAGCATATTTCCATCAATATTTTTTCGTCTATGTGCGGAAATAAAACTGCTATGTGCTATGGGTTAGAATGTAGAAAGGAAAGAACCGAAATTGTACACCACAAAATTATTTACCCATAATCCATACATATGGACGAAACTTGAATGGCACAGACATTTTGTCCATGCTGGCCGAAACTGATTCTCGTTTAAGTAAAACGGTAGAAAAACTTAACGACTTTTTCCTTTCGANAGGAGTTAACAAATGCGCTGTTTCGGAAGCATAATTTAACTCCTACAAGTCTTTTGAGGTTTTCCCTATCTCGAAGCAGTTCTTTCTTTCAACTAAATTTCTCTCAGAATCTTTGCAAGTGAAAACGAGGTAGAGGTCGAAAATGGAAAAGACATTTGAGGTAATCAAAACCGATGCTGTAGGATCGACACATTCCTCAAGACTGATAGTGTGAGTTTTCTCAATCCGCTGCCGTCTCTGAGGGAATCGTAACATTGCCTCCGCCGCCGGCATCTGTTCTGCCGCAGCCACGGTCGAGGCGGCGTTGCAAAATATGATTTGATATCTTAAAACATTCTCCTGAGCAAACCATACATTCATCTAGAAATCCAAAAGTTGCTGCGTGTTTATAAAAAATAATTCTTCCACATGACTACCTCGAAATTTTTTATACATTTTTTGTAAGAAAATTACTTTTCAGAAAACTGGCAATAATGTAAAGTAAAATTTTTTCTTTGCATAGCGAAAATTATATGGTTTTCTAATGTACAAAACATTTTGCAGATTGAAAATTGGATGAACCGTTCACCATTGAGTTTTATTGTAAATTTTACCCTAGTGGTGCTGCCATCTGTTGAATTTAAATCGTAACTTTTGCCGGGATGATGAGCCTTAAGTGGAAGGTTCTGGGTTTGAGTCCCAATGCTATCAGACTTTTTTCATGTCCATTTTCTTTGGAATAAGTAAAATACTATTAGCATTCTATACTTCATTTATTTTTGTCAATTAACATAATTCAAGCCTGTGATTTGGATAAATTCCAAACAAGGAAAAACAGAGTGTACAAATAATTTAATGAATATATTAAACAAATTCAAGCTGGATGTGACCATTCTTCAGTATAAAATGCTTTCTTCAAAAGTCTGGAGAGCATTTTATTAAACAAAATAACAGAAACATAAAATTCATAAATTAGCAACTATTTGCAAAGGAAGTTTGCGGCAAAACTCAAAATATGCATTGTATTGTATTTAGGCCATTAAAATGGTATTTTAAAAAACAACGGAATAATTCAAAGAAGACCAACAATGGAATCATAAAAGCATGAGTTGATATGTGGATATAAAATTTTCAGTTAACCATTTGAACAAGGCCTATCAAAAAACTCACAAATGCATTTAACTAGAATGAGTATCAAATGTGCCCAAACAGAAAAGGCAATATGTTCATGAGTATTCCATACCAGGTGACAATATTGCAATCGTTAGGCTAATATCATCTATCATAGACACCAACAGTAAAAAAATCTGCAAAATTATCCCCAATGTCCAATTCCCTTTGAATTTCTTTTTTAAGGTAGCACTTTGCATCACATTTATGATTAAAAGCTATTTTTATCAGTAACATTTTTATCAGTAACTGATTGCCTTGAGTTCAGAGCTTAGAACCAGGAAATAGTCAAACATTCAATTTCTTCCTTAAATTCTCTGCAAGTTTATCCATAAAGGAAAATGTATCCAGGTAATCTTCCCTTTGTACACTGAAATTAAAATTGGGAAATGATTAATAAAACAAAGAAATCAATATAAATTGAAATTACCATTTTGATTAGAACTAAGCAGTGTTGTATTATGGGAGGTGCAAAAGGTTCACCTGCCTCCCTTTTGAAACATCAAAAAGATTATACTTCTTTTTAAGCTTTAAGCAATAAGATATCTACTTTAGCTCCTCTCTAATGAAACTATAACTATTCTTTAATGCATAATATCCTACATTTCATGTACTGAAAAATCCATCAAGCCTTTTTTTAGTCACTAAGGTCCAATATTATAAGATATACTTAAAACGGACTTCAACTAATGTTCAATTTAGGGCCCAGAATTATACTGTCGTTTTAGGGTTAAAGTAAAGATTATAGTGAAGCTGCATGAAACTCTAAGAGATGACCACCAATGGCATACATTTCAGAAAATCGAAAGGTTACAGGGCAAATTTCACCAGAGTATTCCATGGCAAGATAGAAAGAGCTGGCAGTCAAAGGATTCAGAGTATCCACAACCTTATAAACAGAACCATGTTGTAAAGGATGATTTGATAAAAGAAAATTTTTATGAAGGAATCATCCCCTTCATATTTCTTAATTTTATACAATTCTTTCAGAGAGGGAAGTCACAGAATTCAATTCAAATCAATTAGAACATTTCAGCAAACTCATAAAATGTTTACAATTTTCGCAGAGATGTAACAAAAAATAAGTAAAAATGGACATGAAAGAAGTCTGACAGGACCAGGAGAGCACCTGCCCATTAAGGCTAATCATCCCAGCAAAAGTTACGATTTAAATTCAACAGATGGCAGCACCACTAGGGTAAAATTTACAATAAAACTCAATGGTGAACGGTTCATCCAATTTTCAATCTGCAAAATGTTTTGTACATTAGAAAACCATATAATTTTCGCTATGCAAAGAAAAAATTTTACTTTACATTATTGCCAGTTTTCTGAAAAGTAATTTTCTTACAAAAAATGTATAAAAAATTTCGAGGTAGTCATGTGGAAGAATTATTTTTTATAAACACGCAGCAACTTTTGGATTTCTAGATGAATGTATGGTTTGCTCAGGAGAATGTTTTAAGATATCAAATCATATTTTGCAACGCCGCCTCGACCGTGGCTGCGGCAGAACAGATGCCGGCGGCGGAGGCAATGTTACGATTCCCTCAGAGACGGCAGCGGATTGAGAAAGAGCATTTTTGTAAAAAGCTATCAGTTTTTTCTCCATTTTTTTCGGACTACGATTGATAATCCAGCTCAATTTCTTCAACACGTGTTCCCGTTTTTGTCTATGCTATGATATTCAGTGATCCGACCAAGACCGAAAATGATTGCACATTCCGTTTTCTCAGAAGGAGTTAACAAATGCGCTGTTTTGGAAGCATAATTTAACTCCTACAAGTCTTTGAGGTTTTCCCTATCTCGAAGCATTTCTTTCTTCCAACTAAATTTCTCTCAGAATCTTTGCAAGTGAAAACGAGGTAGATGCCGAAAATGGAAAAGACATTTGAGGTAATCAAAACCGATGCTGTAGGATCGACACATTCCTCAAGACTGATAGTGTGAGTTTTCTCAATCCGCTGCCGTCTCTGAGGGAATCGTAACATTGCCTCCGACGCAGGCATCTGTTCTGCCGCAGCCATGGTCGAGGCGGCGTTGCAAAATATGATTTGATCTCTTAAAACATTCTCCTGAGCAAACCATACATTCATCTAGAAATCCAAAAGTTGCTGCGTGTTTAGAAAAAATAGTTCTTCCACATGACTACCTCGAAATTTTTTATAAATTTTTTGTAAGAAAATTACTTTTCAGAAAACTGGCAATAATGTAAAGTAAAATTTTTTCTTTGCATAGCGAAAATTATATGGTTTTCTAATGTACAAAACATTTTGCAGATTGAAAATTGGATGAACCGTTCACCATTGAGTTTTATTGTAAATTTTACCCTAGTGGTGCTGCCATCTGTTGAATTTAAATCGTAACTTTTGCCGGGATGATGAGCCTTAAGTGGAAGGTTCTGGGTTTGAGTCCCAATGCTATCAGACTTTTTTCATGTCCATTTTCTTTGGAATAAGTAAAATACTATTAGCATTCTATACTTTTAGGATGGATGGGTAGGCTACAAAAAGGCAGCTCTGGCCCTGATTTATCTCATGCTTAACGCCAATTATTTTAAAATTGGAGTGTAAAATAAAAAGAGCTAAAGCCACAAATTTTTGCAGCCATAATTTGATAGCAACATACCATTTGAAAATTTTCTCTACTATGAGCATAAGTAATTTAATGCATTAGTAGATACTTATTACACAGTTAAGTTTATATCCTTAACTTTCTACTGTAACTTAGGTTGCATTTCTACTAAAGAGTACTGCTTATAATTTAAATGGTAATTACGTTCATGGTATACAATTTTATACTAAAATTATTTAGAGATTTTTTGACCCTGATTTTTTAATACTGCCTCTTTAATTCAGAGAATTATATTTATTGGAAAATTTATATGATATTTTTCACAATCATAAAAAAGATCAACTCAAACTGATAGTGCATCAAAGCTTAAAAGCAATATACAGCTCTATAAGAACCAATTTTATAATGGTAAGTAAATGTGTGTAATACTTACTTAGCAAGACCTTTTATACATATTGCCAAATCTTTTGTCATGAACCCTGATTCTATGGTCTCAACGCACACGTTTTCAAGTGCCTCAGCAAACTGTTTCAGAGGAGCATTGTTGTCTAATTTTGCACGGTGTAGCAGTCCTCGAGTCCATGCAAAAATTGAAGCTGAAAATTTGACAGAAAATTTGCACATGAAAATATTATCAAAATTAGCCTAAAACTTTTCAAAGGAGATCATAATTCAATGGATTTCTAAGCTATATCTGAAAATGATGGACTATGAAAAGGCAGTCATTCAGAAAAAGTCATCAAAATTTCCTTTTTCATATCAAATAAAACTTCTTCCCATTCAAAATTTGATTCCATACTTCTTCAATATTTTATAATACGGAGAAGACAAGATGAGTGCTTCCTCAGAACATGAAAATTTCATGTCAAAGTTGAAATTTATCAGAGGATAAAGAATTAGGAAGTAAGCCTCTTAATAAATTATCTAACTACAAAGGATTAAGGCATTATGGTTTATTGATAACCTGAAAAAAATTACCAATAGGATTGGTGGAAGTTTCTCCTCCTTTTTGGTGAACTCTGTAGTGACGGGTAACAGTTCCATGAGCAGCTTCTGCCTCAACAGTCTTTCCATCTGGACACAATAAAACAGATGTCATCATACCTAGGGATCCTGAAAGTGAATGGAAAGATTTTAAACTATCAGACAGTTTTTCATGAATAAGTCAGCATAACACACAAGAGCATATTACTCTACTTATGAAAAGTTAAAGGGGCTGTGAACTGATTTCAGATGTTTCATAACAACATGTTTCGTACAAATTATCTTGCCTAGAAAACTGTAAATCAGTATTTCTCTTCTTCCCTTAACTCCTAAAAGATCACTACAAAACCTACGGTATCTTTGGAACTCAACCCCAGGTAGACTTACTTACGATTCCATAGCAAAAAATAGAAATTTGTTCTAATCATCGTAAAATCCAGTTAAGATGACTCAAGGGACCAAGTACAACCCAAGTTATAAGCAGGATATAATTTATGAGAGATATGGCAATTTTCTTTATTATTTCTTTTACTTTGGAAAACAAAGGGGTACAATTTTTTCAGCACTTCAGTTCTTATAACACTATTTTACACCTTTAAACAAAAAGGAATCTTATTTAGTATGCTTTATATGCCACAGCTGAAGATTGGGCATTTAAAAAGTCAGTAATCCACTGCTGTTTAACACTGGTTGCCTTCTTGTCATATTTTTGAATAATGGTATGCTTTTTGGGCAAAGAGTGTTCATTCCTTTTTTACTTATTTTTTGTCGATATTACTTCATGATGTAGCAATTTTTTTACCCAATGGACAATTCAGGAAAAATTATGAATTTTTGTCAGTAGCCAATATCATCAACAATAATCAGTGATTATAGTAGTCAATGCAGACTATCTCTGCAAGACTACATTCAACAGTTGTCAAACACAGCAATCTGTTTAATTTAAATTAACCTAAAATTCTGCCCCAAGATCTTTGATGAATTGAGATGTCCAACTGTGTCTTGCCTTTCCTCCTAAAAAGTAATCATCACAATAATGCACCTAAAGCAAATAGAACAATGTTTTTTATTTAGGTAGAGTGCTGGAAATTCTATGTTGGATTTGATTGTGGAAGTAATTTTGGAAGAACATGGATAACATTTGAAAATGTGATGAAATTTGAAGCAATAAAGATTTATGAATCAATATCTATACTGCATGAAAATACAGTCAGTTGTTTACATACATACTTCATTTGAAAACGCTTGAGATTGTAGCTTCTCTAAGGAAGTAGTTTGAATGGTGAGACTACATTTATTACTCATGGGAATTGAAACACAAAGATATGTCTAACAATAATTTTAGAAATTATGAACTGTGTGTAAGAATCTTGCATCCAAAATATTCCAGCGTTATATTCTCAGTAACTATGTAACTGTACAAACCACATATCGAGAAAGAGAAAACCAGAAATCGTCCAGAAAGTTAATCACTTGAAAACATGTATACTATTATGAAGGAAACATGGAAAATCAACTTACCATATCCTTGGGCTACAGAATCTGACTGTACATCACCATCATAATTTTTGCAAGCCCAAACAAAACCACCTTCTGATTTCATAGCATAAGCTACCATATCATCAATCAACCTGTGCTCATACCATATATTTTTGGCTTCAAACTTTGCTTTGTACTTCCTGAAATTGTTACAGGACCAAGACATTTATTAATACAGAAGGCATTCAGTCAATAAGCTGAATTATGCTTTTATAATGTAACAAATGAGAACATGCACATGAGACAACGTATATCACCTCACCTGTCATATATATCCTGGAAAATATCTTTGAATCGACCATCATATTTCTTTAAAATAGTATTTTTGGTGCTAAGATATAGTGGGTATCCTCTATCCAAAGCATACTTGAATGAGGATTCTGCAAAAGCTCTACAAAGAATATCAAATTTCATAAACAATGTGTTTCCAAGAATGATAACTATTTCATTGTATCAACAAAAAGCTTATTTGAATAATAACTCTTCACTAAGATTATTGAAGTAAGCTTTAGAATTAATTTTCTAGCAATGCCTGGTTATAAAATAATTTCATCAATATTAGATCATGTAACCTAATTAAACTTACTCAATAGATTCATCAGTGTTGAACATGCCCAAAGCAACACCAGGTCCTTTGAAACTGTGTACAACTCGATGGATTCCTTCACCTGATGCAGGTTTCCATGAGAGTTCCAAAGTTCCTGCACCAGGCACCACGAAATCTGTAGCTTTGTACTGGAAAAAAAATATTTATTGAGTTAAATGAAAAAATATTTTTGGCAATTCAATCTCAGCCTTTACATCTCCAAAGCTGAAGTATAAAAAATGCAATTATTCAGAAATATATAAGAGGATTTCGTTTCTTTCTCACAAACATAATTTTACTGTAACAAAAAGATTAAGAGAAAGAGAGCATGAATGTTGCTGACACACTATAGAAAGTCACATTAGGAAACAAGAAAAGGTTTAGGAGACTTGGCATGATAAAGCACATAGAAAAATTCCCAAGGAGAAACGGACATGAAAAAAGTCTGACAGAACTGGGAGACAAACCCAGGAATCCCAATTGCCAGTTGGTTGCTCTATCCATTGAGTTATCCCATCAGAACATTTCTCCATGCCGTTTGGAAGACTTCGTAGGCAAGGGCACGTGAGTTCATCTGACTAAGGGGCATTCTTCACAGCCACGGTCTCATAGAGGTACCGACCATTTTAAAAAACCATTTTTAAACCCTTTTCCTTATGTGTTATCCTTAAAAGGGGTTCTCCTTCCACCACTTTGTATGGTTGGTACCTCCATGGTCATGGCTGTGAATGATGCTGCTTAGATGGACAAACTCACACACCCTTGCCTACATAGTCTCTCAAACGGCATGAATAAATGTTCTGGTGTGATAGAGCAAGCAACCACCAATTAGAAGACCAGAGTTCAAGTCCCGGTACCGTCAGACTTTTTTCATGTCCTTTTCTCCTTAGGAAAGTCAAATTGTTCATAGCATTAAAATTATGCCATGAAAACAAGTTACAAGTGAGAATAAGCATAAACAAACCTGGTCAGCATGAGCATGACGCCCAATAATTATTGGCTTTTCCCATCCAGTTACAAGTCGAGGGATGTTCTTGCAAATAATAGCTTCTCTAAAAACTGTTCCTCCAAGAATATTTCTAATGGTTCCATTTGGAGATTTCCACATCTGCGACAAATTAAATTCTGAAAATTGGATTGAAAGACAATTACTAAAACAAGAAAAGATTTAAATAAATTACATATAACAAAATTTTCCCTCCTCAAAACACCTCACTATGTTAGAATGAAAACGGGACTCACCTTCTACCCTCTTCTCATCAGGAGTAATAGTGGCACATTTAATTCCAACATTATATTTCTTTATGGCTTCTGCGCAATCAATGGTTACTTGATCCTTTGTTTTCTCTCTGTTTTCTATGCCTAAATCATACACATGCAGCTCAACATCCAAAAACGGAAGAATTAGCTTTTCCTTTATCAAGTCCCATATGATCCTACAAACAAACAAAATGTAAATTGAGAATTAGTAGTGCAGATAAAGCATAAAATTAATATAAAATGAATAAACTAAAACTTAGGATAAAATCTGACATTCAACGAATTATCAGAATATTCATAAAAAGAGGTAAAATCATATTCCTCTCAAAATAGTTACCATTAAAGAATATTCTGTTGTACTTTGTGAGTTCTCCTGAACATACTAAATGCTATTTCATTGAAGAGCATAGAAGAACTTTCCCTAAGTCTTAATTTTTATTTCATTTTTTGCCTTTTGATTGTAATATATTATGAAGATATTAATAATCAACTAACACCAGGCAAACTAGGAAAATGGGGTATATGTATCTTTAAAAAAAATTTTTTAATACATAATTGCACCATGCCACAAGAATATTTAAAGACCCATTAGAATAAACCAATTTCTAGTGATCCCTAAAGATGATAATAGGAGCTTAATATTTAGAATATTTCACTTAATTCCTAGAAATTAATCATTTGCATAGTCAGGGGGGATTTGGATGTTAACACCCTTAGAGGCAAAATTGGTTTTAAAAAATCGAGATTATGGGAGGTATTGGAAAGAAAAATAAGGGAATTAAGAACAGCACTAGCAAGAAAGGTCACTTAGTGGTATGGGTGCATATTAGTGTTCAGTCTTAAATTAGAGAAAAGAAATAAGCTTGTTTTTGTGGTGATGAATCACTGTCACAAATATTCCACTGAAATTATGCTAACTGAAACAGGAGCTAGTGGTGCTGTTATGGGATGCTCGAAGGAATGAGAGGAGGGAAAAATGAACAAAGGAGAAGTAACGGGAAACGGGGATAGATAAAGATGAGAGAGCAACCGGTCACCAGAGGAACCATAACAACCATTAATAAAAGCTTAAAGCCCCTTCAAATCTAGAGTTATGCAAAGACTTTTTGCCGGACCTCGAAGCCATACGCCTATCTCAAGAGTTGACCATGCGACAACACCCTCACATTGGCCATGGAGGATTCGTTTTCCATGAAAGGATCTGCACACCATCCATCTCACAATCAGTGTCATAGCCAGGGTCTGTAGAGTCCTGAGTCCCCTCCCCATGGATACTGGTAAATGACTGATTAGAAACACTTTTAATTTTGTCCCTGTGAGATATTTATTAGTTGTTAGCGAGAAATTCGGTACGAACGTATTCGTACGAACAGATTTCTACTGAATTTGACAACGCGGTGAAATACGAAGGAAAAGGGATAGGAATTTTCATATAATAATAATGAAACATTTCCTAAAATAAAAATTTAAGAAGATACATGCGTCCGAACTCAAAAGAGACGGGAGGGTTCAAGAAAATTTGGGAGAAGCCCTTCGATACGCCCCTGATTTATGTATATAAAATGTACGGCGGAAAACCAAAAGCCATCCTACAGGTGCTACCTTACTGCAAGATCTTGACGAGTGATTAATCTCATTTAAGATCGCATCGGTTTCATCTTTCCGTAAAGCGTGGATTGAGTTATCTTTGCATTTTGCGGTCGCGTCAATAAGTGACGCTTGTCGATCTTGAGCGGCGCATGGCGTTGTGCCAATAGCCTATTACCGAGCTATTACAGCAATTCATCGCTGATAATTGGGTTACCATACTGACATCGATAGCTAGGAGCATAGTTTAAAATTTTGTTTACTCTGATTCTACTACTGTGACGCAAAGATTATGTTTATGAAATTGCAACTGTCACTCTTATTCCGCAAATGAAATTAAAATGTACGAACCGGCTTTGCGCAACCGAGCTGGTTCACTTTCCATTCAGAGAACCATCCGGCAATCGATCCACGGCTGCGGATCTCATTACGAAGAAGATGGGTTTAACTTACAATAAACCGCGAAAAGAAAATATTGCGATGGACACGGATAATTTATGTTAACAAATAATGAAGATTTAGCGACACAAAACTACATGGAAATGTAACTCTTGTCCGATCCTCACGCGACGGATGGAAAAGAGGCCTACTTGTCTCAGTCTTACCACAGTAAAAAAATCAAAAAGAGAGACATCGTCGTATATTTATTATTTCTAAAATTTAAACCAGAGGAATTAACTCAAGAAAATAGTTTTGAACGAACTTCTCATGCAAATACGCTCATAAAGTAATACCCAAAAATGCTTCACAAAAACTCATAGTATGGAGTCATATCTACAAATTGAAAGCTTTTATAGAACTTAACATCAAGGTGCATAGGTAGTTTTGATTTTTAAATTAATTTTGAAGGGTAAAAGTGAAGCGGCAGATGAATAATGTAACAATAACCGCTTTCAATGAAAAGTAATTTCGCAGTTACACGCACATATCGGATGTGAACATTTTTGGGATGGATTATTGAAAGCAGTGGTAAAGTGAAAGCAGTCAGAATCGACGTCATCTAATTCCGTCAATGTACATTTAACTCGCAAAAAATATAGTTAAGAATGCCAACAACAGATTTCCTTCTCCGACTCCTATTTCTTATAATCCTTGGAGGGAGACGAGATTCATACTGTTAACTCCTCTCAGGTAAACAGCTCAAAACAGCAAACTTCCATCAGCAGCCTCTTCAAATGAGGTGCCTCTTACATGCCATTACAATTGCAAAATAGATCTGCCCAACGGTATCCGAAAAGATCAAACAAAAAAAAATACGGAATTAAAATCTTGAAAAATAACTTGGCCCTCTCAGGAATTGATGCAGGAATGGATACAGAAAACTGTAAAAAGTAAACTTCAAATCTGAATGTTTCACATCTCAGTTCATCATTTTACACAAGCAAAATTTTCCGTGCCCGAATGACATTCGAGAAAAATACGAGAAATTCCCTCAGTCCCCCGAGGGTGAAACAAAAGTTGAGTTCTTGAGAGAAATGTTGTCGGAATTTTATTCAAAATACGCAACCCCAGAAGACAACCAAAAGAAAAAAAAAACAATCGAGTTTTACTTCCCTGCAAAATGAAATTCCCTTACGTAAAATTAAGGAGTAATAAAGTTGAAAAGTAAGCCTTTAATGGTTGAATTGAGAATGCTAATATGCAAAGATTTGAATTTGTTACTAATTTTATGCGAGGAGAAGACAACAGCAGAGTTAAATTTAGAGGCAAAAAGATTTAACAACATTTATTTCTTTTAGTGCCTAGTTTTCCATGTCTACTTAAGTACACAAGCGGATAATGACATAAAGTGCACTTGAGGACGTTTGGAAATAAAAAGCAAAGCATCGCTTTGAAAATAAAAAGCTGTCTCATTTCGTTAGTATTATTAAATTGCTACGTTTTAATGCTGTGAAGCCTAAATTGGGGGTTTCAGAAGAGCACCCGCAGGATAAGGTAACACAACTAATCAAGAATTATCGATTTCATATTTCCTTTAATAAACAGGTCTAGGTCATGCATTGAAATCAACAATGGCACGCTAAGTTCTTTGACCCTCGTGTGGAAATATGCATGGAAAATAGGCCACGAAACTTCTGTATGGATCGTATAAGTAAATCGAATGATCAGCGGCGTGATTTGCGATTCGATGAACTAAAACTACCGACGCTTGAAGGAAGTGGTGAATGCCGTCGGCCTTCGCCTCGCCTTGGAATATAAAATAAATAGATAAGGACAAAGAAGGAAGACATACAACTTGTTCGCACGTTGATTGTGCAACGCTCTCCTTCGAGAAAGTAAGCGTGAATATGAGTAAAAACACAACCTTGCCGCTTAATCGACCGCTGGAAAACTCCGTAGCAGATTATACAAAGTGGTTTCATCGCATATACCCATCAATACGTTCAACAAAAATCTCGAACAAGACTGCTTCATATGCTTCACATCGCGCATCTTGAAGTTCAGACGTATCCCTTAGCTTACTAAAAGTTAGAGGATAGTAAAATAACACGAATAAATAAAAGAATAACAGGAATGAGGAAGGTTTACTAATAGGAGGATTATTAATTATAGGAAGCACGTGTAACTACGACTAGCAGCTCACTAAAACTTATTTTTATTGTAAAATTTAGTGCTATGTAGTGTATTTGGAAAAGGGTCAAAATAATAAAAGAAACTTCTGAAAGGATATAATGTTACAATGGTCGGAGCGAAAAAATACCGGTTCGAGATTGGTAGGAGCTAAACCGGAACTGACTCACATTTGGTTATTTCGTTAAACCGGATCGAGAACCAGAATGTAAAATATTACGGTTCGAAGCCGTGCGCTCTTGGTTGCGAAGATGGGCTTGCATTGATCAGCGATAAGCATTTGTCACAATGGACCCCTCTTTCATTCTCGTCTCTTTCAAAGACTTCCCTTGAATTCTTTCCATTCTTTGTTTTTTTTCCAAGAGTGACTGGATTCGCCGAGGTTTAGACGGAGCAGAATGAATATTACTTACTTCAAGAGAAACGCACTGATGAAAATAATGTCAAACCTGGAAACGCTAACTTTTCCAGAAAATCATACTTATGTTAGATATTAATTCGCTAAAAACTGATTAAACTGTTTAAATAAAATATTTCATTCTTGCGTTTCGGTATTATTTTTTGCAAAAGAGTGTTTTCATTTAACTTCAAATTATTCAATGAGTTGTGTAGCAGCTTGCATCAAAATACATTAAATGGCCTTTGTATTACATAAATATTATCTCTTTCGCAACTGATAACTATTGATAATAACCGATAAACAATTGGTTACTTGTGCGTTATTTATTGTCTTATACAGTGCATATAATTATGAAAATGCTACAAGATTTTCTTGAATATAAGGAGCTATTTCTTGGTGAACTCAAGTTCTCTGGTATAACCCGGTATTCTCTTGTACCCGATGTACCTAACCCTGGTATTCTCTAGTACCCGATTGCTTTAAAACCGGACTCCCGGATAACCATGTGGGTTACGCGTTCGACTTTGGTGAAAGCGGTCACGGGTTCGATTCCCGGAGGGAACCCAAATGAGTGTGACATGGCCTCAGCTGTCGAAGCACTTTTAATAATACCACTGTTTCAAAACCCATTACTCGACCTCCTCGGTCGTTGGAAAACCGAGTTTTTGGATTCCCGAGTCGTTCCCCAAATAATTCAAACGTAGCATTCCTATGAGAACGAATCAAATGAACAGAAAGGTTTCTCCTAATTTAAATGCTTGACTTGTAATTTCGACAACTTCCGCACTTTCAGCGGCATTCCTGAAAGAAAAAAACAGGTTTACTAGTGAAAGATTTAAAACGTAAACAATCAGATTCCCTAAAGGTAAGCCGAGGCTCAATGGTAGATCATTCCATAATTTCGTTCTGCAATGCTAAAATGAAGTTGGGATCTTGACCTTCCCTGCGCACGGCGACTTGTACAGATTTCACGCCCGCTGCTTGGTCATTATAATGCCCTATTTTTGTGATATATTATCTATTTCCGTTTTGGCCTAATTTAAAAAACTGATGAGTTCCAATTACCGTGTTTATCGATTCCATTTTATTTTTTATTGTGCTGAGAAGAATAATCACGTTCCAAAATATCCAATTATTTTTAATAAGGGAAAATTACACAATCCGGAAAATTTTGGCCTAAGTTAAACAGAAAAACCTGAAGCTACCACGGCAGTTACTCGTCATAGAACCAATTACACGGCAAATATCTCCATTTTTCCGCTCAAAAACTGTAGAGGGAATGTCGCTTATCCACAGTGAAATCAGCTTCCAAACGACTCAGGAAAAAATAACTCAAGTTCTAGGGATTGAAGAAGGGAAAAACCCACTTTGGATTCTTTTTTCCGGAGAACTCTTGTATTTTTTTGCACTTGGGGCTTTTCCTCGTTCCGATTCCCACCAATCCCCTGCTGAAGCTCACAATTTAATGTAGCTCACAATTGGGAATGTATTCCTTCTCGCAGGATAATGGTAGCGATTTTATTCAATTTTCTTGGCTAAATTAATTAATGAAACAAACCTAAGTAGCGACAACCTACTGCTAACATGCTCCGGCAAGCATATAAGCAGTAATTTAAGCAAAATAACAAAAAAACGACTTTTCGATTTTGCTTCAGAAAAGTTTGAGGCTGACTGTACCGAGATATGAATCGTAGCAGGAGTTAGTTGAAAACGTTTATCCATGGAAATGACGCGCCGACATATTCTATTCAGCCGATAAATTTTGCCTACTATCGACCCCGGGTCAATAGATACATCATCGCGATGTCCGTAACATTTCATTGAAAGAGACATTATTAGTAAATAAAAACACAATCTGACTCCGTCCACAGAAGATATATTTGATAAAAACACGACCGGTTTCGAGGGTACATACTACCTCATCATCAAGCTATCATCAGGCATGATGATGAGGTAGTACCCTCAAAACCGGTCGTGCTTTTATTAAATATATCTTCTATGAACGGAGTCAGAATGTGCTTTAATTAACCGTAATTTCTGGTAAATAACACGCACCCACTAGATAACACGCATTGTAAAAATCTCTTCACCGTGATAATGTATAGATAACACACATTTCAAAAATTTCTTCTGTGATAAATACATTGATAACGCGCATTTCAAAATTGTTATTACGTTGACGAGAATGTTTTTTCACTACTGTAATATTTATGATAATTACTCTTGTATTTTGAATGGAATTATTTGATTACGTTAACATTTACAATATGTTGGTTGAAATAAAATTGCCCTATGTGAGGTTATACTCCGTGACTTCCGCGATATATGACGTTTGTTGTTTAGTCATTTGTTTTAGAGTTCAATATTGAAGATATTCAATGAAACGAGATTTTCCGTTCTATATCACGCACTATTATTTTCATCATTTTTCTATATTTTTTGTATAGACAACACGTGGGTTATCTACCAGAAAATACGGTACTAATCACGGAGAAGTTCCACCAGATATCGCCAGAATTGATTCATTATAGGAAGAGACATTCTTACAGCAGTATTGTTAGCGCTTTTGCTTCGTACAGTATTTGGGTTCGACTACATAGAATTCAAAAGCGGCAGCTGAGCGGCATCCACGCAGCTTCAACTTTAATGTTGCACCAGCTCTATGATGTTGCTTACACGACTTAAGAACAAAAAATATTGTGAGAAAATGTAGCGTATACTTTGGAGTACAACTCCACTGAGGTAATTAAATCAAATCAAAAATGAACCGCCATTCTTACGAACTGTATGAGCCATTCCTGAAGTTTGAATCGATGAAATCGGTGATTCGTTTGGATATTCACTTCTCTCTCGTCTTCTTTCTGCCTTTAACGAAGGAAAGATTAATAACTACCATTAATGAAAGTTGTTTGCAGTTATACATTCGAGAGATTCGATATTTAATTTGCTATAAAACAAGTATCTCAGGAGCTGACAACTCCAAGAAAATCAAATACCTTGAAGCTTTTAAAGAAGCAATGTCGTAAAATATTCCCTAAGCCGGCACAATACCGAAATACAGTAGTATTATCATTGACATTCCTAAAAATTTAAGTTATTCGAAATTAAATTGAGTTTCCTGAGAGAATCGAATTGTTAAACTGGCTCGCCGGATCCTAAAGCGCTGTCCGATACCAAGTAATCGATTCCACACTCCACAAGAAAAACTATTACATTAATGTGAATTCATAGGTTAGGAGAGAAAAAGATTTGGTCTTCACAGAGTCGTCTTAGCCTGTCTAAAGGCATCGCGGACCGTTTAGGGTTACTGCACTTTTTTGCTGAATATAATTATCCCTTTTTGCGACAGATTCCAACCAAAATTTGCCATTTTTCTTTGAATTTATCAAGTTTTG
Organism: Ladona fulva; assembly: GCA_000376725.2. NCBI lineage: Eukaryota > Metazoa > Arthropoda > Insecta > Odonata > Libellulidae > Ladona > Ladona fulva. The sequence goes on from KZ308652.1 coordinate 585,158, forward strand.
AGGTAGTATACTGCAAGAAATTTTCAATAAATAATGAGCTACTTTGCTGCAAAGAATTAGTTCGAGGGTTATCCATCTTTGTTAGTAAGTACATATGTATTTGCCCAAAATTTCTTGAGGGATAACTATTCGCGAGCTGAATTTCTCGCGCTTAAATACAAACCGATTCATAACCATACGTAGATTAGAGGATTACCCTTGTACCTCGACTTACGAACATGATTCGTTGAGGTCCGAAGTTCGTATCTCAAAATCCAGCTTTCGATTATATCGTGAGGGTTTCTTCGGTGCGTATCTCGAAATTAACCCAATACTTAGAGGTTAAAACGAAATAAGAATAAAGTTCGTACTTCGGAAAGTCCGCATGTCAAAAAGTTCGTATATAAAGAGGTTTTGCGAGTTGAAGTACCACTATATTCTTATTTCATGCGACCGCGACCAAAGCCAAAGCTTAGAGAGACCATTTTTACGCAACTTCTTATCGAAACATCTTATCAGAGAATTTCCGCTGTTAAACCAAAATATAGAGGATCATAAAGCTGTTCTGAATTGGCGCCTTTTCATCACGATCGAAGGAAAAAGCTTCCTCCAGCTTAGTAACCGTCATAAATTTATGTTAGTTTATTCTGATAACAATTATTATCACCACCCACATTCCTTATGCGCTTATATCCTCGTCAAAATCTTTCTAGCGAGAAGTATTTGCGTTTTCAAAATAGTTTACACATATATTCCCTCAGATGATGTGTCTTTATCAGATCCTGATCAGAGAAAGCGGTTAGAGAGAAATCAAGGAGTCACGATAAAGTGAATCGGCGATAGTGATATCTTAACTGGATCATAGGCGATGCTCGTCACTATTAGTACTTAGATCATTGCACATCGAGGCTGGAGCACTCCCGTCGTCCTTTCAAGCAGATCTTTTTATCTTTCACAGCGCTTCGTAATTTATCTTTATTGCATCGCCTTCAATACTTATCTCGCTAGTGCTTTTTGCGGGTCTCTTCAGCATGATTTGTTTTGCTTTCGTAAGGAAAAACAGGCCTCGCGGATATCATAGGCAATTTCAGTCGTTCACTGGAACGATGGAGTAGAATGATAACGCATGACGCTAATGAAAATGGAAACTGCATTTACAAAGCAAAGAAAATGTTACGGAAGAGAAAACCAAAAATAAATCGGAATCACCGCCCAACACTGCCCTCTAAGGCAATGGAATTAAATAAAAAAAAATTAATCTTACGCGTGAACCTTCGGAAAGTTTGAAAATAGAAAGTTAATGTTTGATATATTAATAAATATCAAAATTCGGAAGCATGAGCTACTTTTGAGATGAGGCTAGCAAAACGAAAGAAGGTAAATGTAAAACTATAATAAAGTATATATATATCCTCTCCTCATAAGGAGAGACGCAGTGCTACGAAATGGGAATGTGGTTACACATAACCGAAATTTAGCAGACTTACCAAACCACCCTCGTGAGCTATCGGCGCTTTTGATGAGTAACAGAATAAGCTTTTCGACATTCACGTTCCAAAATAACTTTAACACACACATAGGTTTTTATTTTAAAATACGACCTTTTATCTAATTCAGCACTGCTTTTCCCCAATATTTTTCTTATATTCGGCGACAGAGGCGGACCAAAATTCCGGGTGCCGTCTACATAGCTATTTTTCCTGCTAAAGGGGGTAGGCCACCATGAAAATTTGATCTCATAGAACAGGTTGATAATCCCCTGCATTGTAGCTTATCTGCTGAAAATTTTCAGATAAGATATTTTTGGGGCTTTCCATAAAAATTGCCCTCTGTCGCCGAATATAAGAAAAATATTGGGGAAAAGAAGTGCTGAATTAGATAAGGCACCCGGAATTTTGGTCCGCGGAGATTCGGACCAAATCGTCGCGGGACCAAATTATCGTGGGACCAAATCGCAGCGGACCAAAGTTCCGGCTGCGATCTAGACCTTCATGGGTTTCGGATAATCGAAATTCCTTCACAAATTAACGAAAGGAAAACGGAGAAAATGAAAGCGTCGGGAGAAGAAATCATACCGATCAAGCTAAAGAAATATTTTCAGATTATCTTTAATTTGATTATAATATTCAAGATCTGATCCAAAAGGCTTCAAGCAATAAAATTAAGCCCAGAAAACTCAAAACATTAGTCTCGAAACCTTGGAAACACGAGCACTATTATAGTGACAATCTAGGATACTCTTATAATATTTCTAATAAGTACTTGAATAAAAGTCATGAAGTTTTCTCCTATGCGAATCAAAAAAAGGAAACCCAGGAAATAACTCATAGAAGCTTTTTCATAAAAATATTACGGGCAGCGTTTGAATGAAATGGAAATTTAGAAGAATAAGATAAATAATTGAAAAATGTATACCGTAGCGACGATTTTTTTTGGAAATGAGATGGCATTTTTTTGGGAGCAACCTGATTTTCATCAGTTTAACGCAAACACGCACTTAAGAGTAATTACGGGCCGTTTTTAAATTTTTTTGTCGAGGAGATAAAATACAAATTCGCGAAAACCACGTTCGTAAATACTGGTGAAGATAACTGAAGTATAATACGCGGAACGTATTAAACTGGGAAATGTAAGTTGGAGTAAACAAACAACATTCACACCTTGCATTCTGTTGATCAAAGGTTGTCCACATTGAGCAATAAGTGAGAGATAAAGAGAATCTCGATCATTTCCAGCAATAGGAAAGTGAATAGGAAGTGAAACATCTCAACGGTGTAATATAATATAATATTATTGATCTGTAATCGACAAAGTATGCGTAAGTTAGGGGACCGACAGTAGTTGACGAAAGTAGGAAATCGAAAAGGACTAGAGTAGCACAACTCCCTGTATTTGCTGATTTGCATACGTACGTATGTACATGTCCTTGCGACAGTAATTCATCCACAACGAAAGATAGCTAATCTATAAAGTCTTTCTATAAAGCCTTTCCTTGAGCTAATGCTACAAAAATTACGGATAAATTGCGAAATCATTGCCAACGAGGTAAGCTGCAGAAATTGTGTGCATGGTCGGGAGAAAGGAGGCTGGAAATAACGAGTTTATCGAAACATGACGGGGACAAACAATAATTTACCATTTAGCTTTAGGAAAGGTATAATTGCATTATGTTACCATCATGAGTGTTTGTGCGTGCAAATACATACAATTTCGTTGCTTATTTAAAATAATTATAGGACAATGAGAAATAACAATCTCTTTTCGCAGAATAATCTCTTATTTCAATAGTAAAGGAGTTAAGATTGAACCGCAAACTGAAGTTATGGAAAACACAAAACTTTTGGATTTACAAATTGTTCGGCTCAGATACGCATTACCTGGACAGGAATTACTGACTATTTATCTCCAAACCACACATCGAATCAAAATTTAATTTTCGCCTTCAATTTACACGAAAAATTAATACATCAGAACACTGCTCTAAGAAAGTGCAGTTTAAGGGGAAAGGAAGCATTGGAGAGGCAACGAAAAAAACGCTAAGCTACGGATTTACTGGAGAAAATGAAAGTGAATAAAACAAAAAAGACAATAAGTGACAGTGGCCTTTGAGATCGGACAGCCCAAGGTCGTAGTAAATAATAAAAGTAAAAAAACAGAAATTTACTACCTGGAGACATCGATGCAGAGAGAATTTTTCACGTTCCAACGTCTATATTTAAAGGGAAACGAGTAACGTTTTTGGTTCTTTTTGAGCTACAATACTTTACTTAGACCAATATTCCATTCGTTAGATCTATATTAAGACACTTTTGGTTTATGGTAACGCTTCTATAGAAACGGGAATTCTCTGAGGCATCGAAGTTTCCAAATTGGGATGTGTGTAGAACATGCAACAGGTATGTACATAAAATAAATGGAAATTACAGCAATCAAGAACACAGGGACATGAACGAGTGTAGCAAGAAAGGCCCCAGATTCAATAAGGAGAGAATCGGCAGCAGTAACTTGAGTGACAGACAATGGATGTTAGCCGAGCAAAAGAAAATAATTTCATCAGAAATGTGGAAGGGAGCAAGAAAGGCAAAGAAGAAAACATTCTTTTGATAACTCAGTCACCACATAATAGGGTACTTTGTAGAAACGATCACGGTCTGAAAAAAATACGATGTTAATAGTATTGATTACTGATACTTGAATATCTTTGATATAAATTGTTTGAAGTAAACGTACGAATCATATATTTCTTTTTATGTGTCTTCGGCGTAATAAGAAAGATTGGAAGCATGTTACATATTTAAATGGCCTCCCATTGGCCAAGTGGGGAGGACTTTGGTGAAAGCAATCCTGGGTTCGATTCCCGGTGGGGCCTGCATACGAAAAGACCTTAGTTGTCGAAGCTACTTCAGGAGATGACGAAAAAACCGTCTTGAGCGTCCGAAAAAAAACGGTATATTCCCAACTATGTCCTATAAAAACGAAAATTCCAAACTTATTTTAATCCGATAGGAATATTTTACGTACTAAGGCTTCAACTTCATTAAAACAGTATTTCTACGCAATGCAAGATAAAATTACTCAAAATTAAAATTTACGAATTGAATGCAACTGTAACACCCCCAAACAAAAACAACCCGCCTTGTTTTTGCCTCACAGACAATAAAATCATTTTTAACTCTTTTATTTTCATAACAAATTAGTATAATATTAGAAGGGGTATCTCAGTTTAGGAATCTGCGTTCACGGAGCCTTGCGTCGAAGGTTTCAGAAGAGTGTCTCTAACGTTCCACAATCTTAACTGCAACTAACAAGAATATGATCCACGTCTGAACCCGACATCCATTTCGGTAACTAAAGATCATACTCGAGAAGATCTTACTTAAGGATAATTTTATTATTAATTTATTCTGCTGATATAATAACACTGCTAACGTAATCTGCTGCGCTTGCTTGAATATTTTCAGAAAGATCGGATAGTAAAACCTTCCATTTTCTTTAAAATTATGAAGGATTTCATTCAACGGCTGACCTCAAACATAGAGAAACGGGACTTAAGTTTGTTCTCGAGAACCTTCTCTTACGGTTCTTCCAAATGCTGCATTGAAAGGAATGGGAACGACGAATGAGATAACAACTTTCGTAGAAAAAGGTATGTTCTTCTGGAACGTCGCCGAAGAATCTGATACAACTTTGCCATCCGGACTTATTTGATAAGTTGGTATAGCATGAGGCACATAAATTTTACACACATTTATGATGGGGAAAAGAAAACACTTTACTTTGCAAACACATACATATTAATAAATAAGTGTTTACATTTATCTCAAAAATGTAACCATGAACGCACAAGAGACATTATTAATCCATTATGCTCCGAAGAATGGACGTTTTCGTTCAATTTCTAACTAAACATATTTAACGCCTACGTTTAAATTTTTACGTTTTATTTTTTCCTAGTTTTGATATTTACTGCATTTCATACACTTTCAAGGTGTTTCTCGAACGTACTTTACTTCTATCGTGTATTGTACGTCCATTTTGTACTGGATACTCTTGCTTTAATTTATTTTAACTGTTACTATCAGTAGGCTTGCGTTTTTCACACCACCACTACTACGTATATGTTTTCCCGCTGCGTTTATTTTCCCAAATTTTCCCAAATTTGGCCATTCGAAATTCTTCGAAGCAAAACGAATTTAATCGCTACGTAAGTCTAGGTTAAATAGTTTTCATTTCATTTTCTTTTGATAAAATTTTCGAGATAGAGAAACAAAATTATTAAATGGCGTTTATTTCTTTCAGGAAGATATAAAATGACGAAAATTAAACACCCGAAAGTTGTCCTTCACCTATGCATGGAAGATTAGATAAGACAGAAGATATCTCACTCCTAATCTTACCCATATAAAAACGTTATTTTATTTATGTTCACTTTTGCTGCAGCCCAATGTAATAACTAGTTACTGTCATCCGCTTTCCGACGATATTGAGAGCTTTTCAATAGTAACCTCTTAATTTTTCCTCAACCAGCGCACCCAGAGACCAATGAGTACAAAACTATAATTATTAACAACCATGTTACATTTTTTTCTTATAGGATTGTTGGCATTCTTCGGATACGCAATTTATTGGTTTCCGATCTCTTGTTTTGTGTTTTTCATAGACCTAGTTTCGTCTCCGTAGAGTAGCAGTTCTATAAGATACTTCCATGAATAATTTTATAAACCTCCATAGGAGGTAAAATTTATCTCGCATCAAATTTTCATGAAGTCTTCTATGTTAAGTGTACATGCAGCGAATGCCATTCGTTGGAACCACGATCAATTTACTACTTCTTCATCTTTGAAACATAAGATCAATGGTTGGCTCAGGACTCATTTAAGACGAAAATAATTTGAGTGTATTTATTTACCCTATGCTCAAAAATGAGGAACTCACCTATCTACCTGATAACTTAAACGTCGACCTTCACTCAGTACCGCCCAAACAAAAGGACTCCTGATGATATTTTTTACCATCCCTCACACAAAAGTACTGGTTTCCAAAGATTTTTATTGTTTCTGCAATCAATCTTTGGAATTCCCTACCAAATAGTATAATAAAAGCACTGCGTTTACACCTTTTCAAATATTTATCTTATGATTATCTTCGGACATTGTAATACAATTGAATATTGTGATATCAGTTTTGTATTTATATATTGTTCTAGACTGCATCATATAATTTTTTTGTTTCACTGCGACAAAGTAGAAGGATATGTTTGACTTTTTTATATAATTTGATTTTGTCCTTACGCGGCTTTCTGCCACAGGACATTTATGATTATTAATATTATAAATTAACGACTTGGATATTAAAGAGGAAACCAAACATATCATTGGTATTCAAGTGGATGAGAAAACACGGAACTTTAGGAACTAAAGATTGTTTGTCTATTTAAAGATTAATATATTCGATCTTTCAATCCATCGCGATCGGCAGCGGACCAATCATTAGCTGAAGAGGAAATCGTCAAGAGCGATGTGATCAAAAGGATTAAAAATATCAAATCGATTTACTACCCTTAAATTCATAAATTATACACTTAATCTATAGAAAAATTTAGTTCTAAGAATCGCTGTATAAAGTCACCAATCGCCGGGACATTCCCGATTAGACGACCTTGTGATAGTAAAAGGGCAATGGTACAGAAATGGTCGAGAAGATAAGGCGAGAAAATTCCAATTACGCGGCTGGCAATGAACTCAAATAAGGTAACTTCAGCCTTCTTAAACATTCCATCGAAATGAATATGGCATGAAATTCTCCAAGGCCATCGCCCTCAGAAACCTAAAATATTCTTTCACCAACGCTTCTTCTTTCGCTCCCCCATTGATGTTCGTTTCCATCGCTTCATTGGTACGAATCGCTGCGACACGTTGCGTAATTTAATGACTTCGCAGACAGCCACAGATTTTCGGCTCAGTGACATTGAGAGGCTTCGCCCGTAAGCCCAGACGAAGATAAGAATGTTTGATCCGCCTTCACAGCTTAACAACTAGTCATCTTTGCATCCTGTAACGATATCTGATACGGATTGAGTGAATGATGTTTGATAAATAAACGATCCGTACCAGAATTGACTTGAGTGATTAGCTAAGGAAATTCATTTATACCTCCCTTCTACACGTCGAAAGGCTCTAGGAAAATGTCGGAAATCTTTGTCGAATGTAGCAATGTCGGCAATCTTTGTAAAAATAAACGTAAATGTTTGTTTTCGATTCGATTACGACGACTTTCCAATCAATCTCTCGTTATGACTACTACTACTATAAACTGCTCTCGAAGCTACTGAGGGCTTGTATTTTCAATTCACATCTGAAGATATTGTTTCAAAAATTGACAATAAAAGGAACAACGATACATCGGTGCACGGAAAAAGTTCTCCTCCATTTCCTGACAAAGGAAGTGTCCTAACAAAGGAATAAAGTGTTTAAGTGCCGTTTATATTCATGGTTTATCCAAATTTATTATTACTTTTTAGCAACATGATGGAGTAGATCTTCTGTTCCAAAGATGTCTTACTCTTTGAAATGATCTTGGCAATGTTTCGTGCTTAAATAGAACTTACGAAGGTGCTTCGAGAGGCTTGATGATTAAACGGAAGCTTAAATTCAATTTATAATTTAATTCGGTCCATAATGGGTCAACCATGAAACTCGACGCCTTCCCTCAAAAACTTACGTAACGACTGAAGATCCTTCGATTTCTTCTTCAAGCAGAGAGCTTTTTCTCCCCTATACTTCCACCTCAGAGAATATTTTGGACAGTAAGGAGCTACATAGCACCAGCGATATATTCATAACTAAATTGTGTTCAATGGCTGGAACAGTGAGTGAATATTTTCGAATTAACAGATCAATTTCTCAATTAATAGCGCTCGTTATCACCACGCTGTCTCCTCATTAAGTCTGGTCGATGTTCGATCGTTACAATTTAAATAAATAAAAGATTTATTTATGATGTTGAATGAAGATATATAACGCAGAAGAACTAAGATTTGAAAATTTGACAAAATTACTTGTGTGAACCGTATTCCTCAATCCGTTGCATTAGGGACTGAGTAAGTCTACATTTAATTCATATTCTTTAAACCCAATTAACAAAAGTATATTTCCCAAATTCAACGTTATTCGCCGAATACGATGAAACGGAATCAGTAATTCAGCGATCTAAATGGCAATTGTTGGATAAAATAAATAGTAGTTGGATAAATAAATGTATCGACTGAGCGTGTTTACAATCCTTCCTCACAACTATTACCTCACTATTTTCGAAAACTATTCCTCCTCACCACAAGAGCGTTCCGCTACACCTTGCGGAAATCCTCCATTTCGAGGGAAATGAGGAGAAAGGACGCACACGACCGCAACTTCAAGGTATAGCAAGGAATTCCTCAAGCCCTAACCACTAAAAGGTAGAGATGGAAACCAACTAAAATAAACATTTTAGATACTGCGAAAGATACTTCATTGACACATATTCAGATGAAAAATGAAGTATTAATTTCAGTCCTACTTTTTTTTCACTTTCAACTGCATTTTATAAGCCCAAGCACGAACGTAACGTGCTGTGAGGGACTTGAGGACTTACAATACTGAGACAGAAATACTTCGTGAAATATATTTTACAACGGATGAGCGTTTCAGGTCAAGGAAAAAAATAGAAAGACAGAAAGAATAGCCCTGGCGATTGTTCATGCTTTTATTTTTGCCGTATGATATCCTAAAGAGTGACTGATATTCCTCAATCAATTCACAGCGATGTTGTTGCGATGTACATTGAACGTGAATAATTACTATCCAGGAATTTCCTCGACGAATATAAAGTCCATCCGGTAAAGACTTATATTAGTTATTTTTCTTGGATAAAATGTTTATAATTTGTATTTTAAGTAACAAACCGTAATTTTCGGACGGTAAGACGCACATTAACCAGAAATTTAAGAGGAAATAGTAATGAAAGTATTTTAATCATTGCAAATACTAAAAATAAAATGGAATTAATACATATAAAAATCAGCAATCGTGGCATTGTACATGAAAACCATAGAATCGTCTTCGGAGCCCCTCAAAGTAACTTCACTAACCCCTTCACTCTAAGTGTCATGTTCTTCGATCGAAATTTCATCTCCAATTCCACGTAAAACAATCCGAATTCCAAATTTTTAAAAAGATTTTATTTTAAAAGTTACACCCGCATCGGAAGCAACGATGTTCGGAGGCTCTTGCCATATTGTAAGTTTTTCAAGGTATTTGAATATTAGATCTTGGGACTGATGCTGTAGCACTACTTTGCAATGACTACGATTATTTCCAGGAGCATCCACGGATTTATTAGGTTATCTACTGCATTACGTCTCAAGGCGTATCCGTTAGGATGTGAACATTAAAAAGAAAGCTGCATCGTAAGATTGGTCTTCGGGATGACGAATCTCTCTATTCATGCCACGAAAAACCATTTATTATCATGAAAGGAATAAGACATATCTATAGAAATAATTTAATAAAGATTTATATAATTCATTCCTGAAAATTCTTAAATTTTATTTTGTAATATGGTCTTAACTTCCGACATTCCGAGAATACTTCCGACATTAGAAGAAAATATTTATACTGTCTGACTTGGGAGAAAGCTGTTCCGGGTTCGTTTCCAGGTGAGGGCTCACCTGCGAAATGACCTCAGCTGTCGAAGCACTATTAACAATACAACTACTATTTCCGAGTAAGTGGCTCGCAGTTAATGTCCCAGGTGCATTAGGATAAAAAAACCACTGAACGTATATGAAACCCTTAAGCTACACTTGATCTTGTACCGCCTATGTTGACATGATTCGACAGCAAAGCTGTAAGGTGGAAATCAATCTGAATTGCTCACTAAATAGAAATAGGATCTGTTCCGTTTATATTCACCAAACATAATACGTAATAAACGAGAAAATGAAACAAAATTATCTAATTCTGAGCATATGTTTAAAAATGTGGCGAAAACCCCGAATCTAATGCTCGAAAAGGTTAGAGGATGTCTTCAAGTCCTAGGAGGTTGCCTGTTTCGCCCAACCAAAACACGCTGTGGTTGTGTCGAGGCCATCTACATAATTCTCCCAATCAATGTTATAAAGTTATTATTGCAACATCTTGCGCAGATTACAAAAATAGAATTCTGTAACGCAATCGCAGCTTCATTTGTAGATACATTTCATATTCCGATGCAATAACATTATTGCGCTCAATTCCTACTATCAATGACCTAAGGACCTCTGCTACGATAGGCCAATAATGCAACATCCGCTAATATTGCCATTCATAGATCATATAAATCTACGTTCACTTGATCATACATCAAGAAATGACTAATCGCATATGGTACCATTGCAGGGGTGATTGAGTTCGCGGGAATCATAGCGGGTTAAAAGAATACTGGAACGCAAAGAAATGAGGCATTGATAACGAAAAACAGGGTACATTATTGGTTTCCGACACATCAAAACACCCTTAAAAATCTCTGGTCACCCTGGTTAAAAATGACAATGCAGCAGAATATCGTAACCACATGATTGACTTTAATTTCGATTATTGTTAAACTTGTGCCTACAGTGAATCACTTCCTGTATATATGGAATTAACGTAGTAGATGTTTCGTCCAAAAAATATTTTTAGGATGAGAATGAAAAATCGGTTATATATTGTTATTTTAATGACTGCAACTTGCAAAACTTCGTTTTCCGGCAAAAGAATGTCCACAAAATCACGTAAGTAGAAAAACGAATTCCCTAATAGAAAACATTTTCGCTGAAAAGGATAATCACAAATCAGGAGAATTGTTTTAGAGTTCATTGCATCTTATATTACCGAATGTATAAAATACAATATAAGCAATGGATTATGCATAACGCAAGGAATGATTTGATACTTAAATTAGATAGAAGAATCGCAAATAAGAAATTCCACAGCTTCGAAACTGAGTTACTTCAGAAGGGTTGTCTTGGCTCCTCAAACCTCAAATGATTTTACGGAGCTATTTATCTACAAGCCTCCCACAAAAGTGAAACAGTATACAAACGTGAAATTAATCGTAATTTTTGTTAGATTTATTAGCGTTACTTTTCAGGTTTAATTCGCCAAATTAACGTTTAATCTAGAAGGCTTACAAATTAAAAGCAAAATTTTGAGTAGACTTACGAGGGTAGCACGAATGGGGGTAGAGTAGTAGAGAGAAGTAGCTTTGTTAAACGTGGTACCTAACACTGAAATTTTGAGGATCTAGATTTTTAAATACAGGAATTTTCATTCCATAAACTTATGATTCTGCCTGAGAAATTTCTAAGGGTCGGCAAAAAACGTAAGGTCTAGAGATCTCTAAGTCATACACCTTGTCTTATTGCTAGATTTCAACAAAAATTGCCGCGCTGCCGGTGAGAATTTCTATAAGAATTTCCTCACTTATTGCATAGCATCCATACTTACATCTTACTTCCTCAGAAATCAGAAAAAGCAGCTAAAATATATTTTGCCGGTTTGTGGTTTGAATTAAAGAAAAGCTCCCCTAAAAAGTAAATAATGCCTTTCTTACAGGACCAGTAATATTTCTGTTAACTAGGAAATCGCGAGAAAATAAGTTATTAGATAATTTTAAACGTTTTGTAGACAATATCTTTCATTTTAACTAGAAATGTTAATCCGATGTGTGTTTCACCACACCTAACGATAAAATTAAAAAAATTCAATACCTTATGAAAACTAAATGAAACATCCTGTGCTGCTGCTTTTGAATATGAAACGGAAAATTGACTTGGGACCAAGAATATCTTAAGTATAGAATAATAATTCAAGGAAAAAATAAAGACTGCAATAGAGCGCTTTGAAGAACATGAACGGAATATTATATTTATCCTTCTTAGGAGGTCTCTAACGAAAGATTCTACCATAACTAAATACAGAAACAACGCCAGAAATGTAGATTAAAGAACTTACCTTGTCATTTCATCTCCAAGAATGTCAACAACTGGCCCGGCTATAAAATAAGAAAATGTACTAAATTATCATTCATAGTCCACTTTTGAGTGAGCAATAAAAAGCCAAAATGTATGCAGTAAATGGAAATGTGTACGGATTAAAAAAACCTACTTCAGAAATTCTAAGGGAAATTTTCAAAAATTAATTATTCAGAATGATGAATATGAAGTAGGAAGATAGTATTTATACATCAATTACCTTTAATTTTCATGTTGAAGAAATGTTTAACACACGACACCTGAGTGGACCAAGTCAGACCTATCCAATAAATAAAAGAAGATTATTATTTAACCTTCAGTTATTTTCAGAGAAACTACAATAATTTGCAGAACACGTAGACAAACACGATCGACTTACGGAGGGGGACTTGAAATGAGAAACGAAATGATCAGAAAGGTCTGCTACGCACAGATGATCAACTAATATACTGATTGCTAGCGCCAAAGAACTCGGCCTCTCGGCTGTAAGAACTACGATGAAATGTTCTGCGATGACAAAGCAGATGGTAGCACGATGAAGTGCATCTTAACGCCATCTTTTGCTCATCTTTGAAGTCATACCGCGTACTATGTTTGCAGTTCCGCATTCACTTACGGAACAGATTCAAGGACCGTGGCATGGTCTAGTATCGTTTAAATTTAACATCAAATAATTTAAATGTGTGCTAACTTTTTCATAACTCTCCTCGTATTACTTAAGAAAACGGGAAGATTATGTAAGACTTTTTTTCTGCTAATTTTGCAATCTTTCTGATTGTCCTAAGTCTTACATTTCGGAAATCAACCTCCCGATTTACAAAGCGATATTATCTACCCGCGATCTCTTTCAATTACGATATCTTTAGAGCATTTTATTTATTTTATTCATATCTTTTCTTCCGTCATATTTTGATAATTCCGGTATACTTTTTACTCTTAACGATTTTTAAATAAAACGCATGACTGTAGGACACATTTTCCATGATTCACAATTTAAATTAATATGATCCAGAAATTTAAGAGGAAATAGTAATGAAAGTATTTTAATCATTGCAAATACTAAAAATAAAATGGAATTAATACATATAAAAATCAGCAATCGT